>JAYJMA010048586.1:0-24723 GCA_036873895.1 Parotocinclus cabessadecuia | reverse complement strand
CAATTTTATTTATATAGCGCTTTTTACAATGTAGCATCGTCTCAAAGCAGCTTTACAGTAATACAATTATCTAAAAACCCAATCCCAAGTTGAGCAAGCCCAGGGCGACAGTGGCAAGGAAAAACTCCTCAAAATGGTAGGAAGAAACCTTGGGAGGAACCAAGACTCAACTCATCCTCCATGGGCGGCCTAGATGTTAAATAGACAAATACTAAATGTATATTAAATTATTATCTGGAAAGTTAAGGGTAACAACGAAGCTGCCACTGTTGGGATTTGAACAAGACCCTCACCCTGAACTGAAGTAAAGCATCTGCATAAATGTGTAATGACTAAATAAATAACCAACATGGTTACCAATTGGACATTCTAATATTTACATAGTCTCTTTATAGGTTGTATAGGTTATTTTCTATTATATATATTATATAAATAGTCTTTTTTATAGTTTAAACAGAATAAACATTTAATAGGGGGGCAAACAAAGGAGTGCTTAACACAAAAAGTCTCCAAACACATCAACTGAGTTAGCACAGTGAAATTCAAACGTGAACTAACAAGCAAGCGAACCAGTGTTACCAACTTTTTTTCAGGAAAAAGTAGGGTAGTTAGATGATGTAATGCGCCTATTTGTATATTTGTGACATCATTATGTCATATTTACATGCAGCCTAGTTTTAGAAGGGATCAGTCCTTTACAACTTGTTGCTTCTCTTTCACTCTCTGTACAGAACAAACCAAATTAGCTATGAGCACATTTCAAAAGAACAACATTATGTACGTTTTCATTAATGAACTGGCCATTTAGGCCATTCTCTTCTGTGGGAATTTGGTTTGTAAAAAGTCACAAAAGGTTACGCTTCTTACAGCAAAGGGCTTAACAATTATAATAGGAAAGAAACAGCAGTCTTAACTCCAGATGAAGCAGCTGTAAACAGATTCAAAACAGCAAAGACACTGTAAGATGGTGCCCAAATTCTAATTGGAATTTAAGCATCTGTAGTTCGCGTGAAAGTCCAGTTACCTTCCTGGTCATGTGCTCTTTAGTCCACACTTGGACTGGAGACTGTTCTACAGTTAATGTGTAATGAGTGTTTTTGTTTCTGTGTAAGTTGCTTATGCGCGTACATCTTAGCGTTACTTATTAGAAACAAGCTGTAAATGGTGTTTGTGAAGTGTGTGCGCGTGTGTCCTACCCTGTTACAGGAAACCAGTTAAAGAAGTGATGGCTAAACAGATATCACCAACCTTTGTTTTTTTAAATCAGGATCCAATCTGCTACTTACAGCAGTTCTAATACAACTGAACTTTAGCTAAACATTCACATTTACATTCTGGTACCTCAGTTCAATGTTTGTTAGACCCAAGGTAAATATTTGATGTCTCGCACAAAGACGCTCAATGAAGACGCTTCAGTTAAAATGTTTTTTAACTGTTTTTTTAAATAAGTTTTTAATAAGTTTTTAATACAAGTAACTGCTCTGGCTGCTCTGAAATGAAGGGTGGAAGTGCTTATAGGTTAAGTGTGACCGAGAGGTTGAAGAGCACAATATGGATGGAATGGAAACATTAACGATAGTATGGTGACAGTGATGTAATGATCTAGCCTGTATATACAGTATATAAAAAATATCAGATTTCTGCAAAACGGGGCAGCACGTTGGCTCAGTGGGTAGCATGAGTCCTCCCCGTATCGGTTTACTCCGGGTACTAGTCTTGAGATGAACTTGTGTGTGGATATAACCACACACAAGTGAGTGTCGCTAAGAGGGCCACAAGACTGACAGCGATGTTAAAGAAGCAAAATAAACAAACAAACAAAAGCTGCAAAACATGACATGCCGTCTCAGGCAGATTAAAGAATTACCGGTGTGATCTGATTAGTCTCTCAGTTTGCCCCAAGAGGGCATAAAAGTACCTCCCCTACTGCCTACTCTAGGGTAGTGAACCTTTTGGTGACAGATGACCGACTGCTTGACATGCCTTTACAGCACATTGAGACATTAACAAGCTGACAGATTCTGAAAGGGGGTGCATCATTAGACAGAGAAGCAAGATGCCTGCTATCTCGGCCATTATGACCCATCTATTAGGAGGTGTTGGGAGCAGTGATTCTGTGAGGGCAAATGGGCTCTGGAGGGTCCAGACGGTCCACCAGTAGAGAGGATCATTTCATCCACCGCCAAGCTCCCACAATTTTGTTGTCACAGGTGCCGTCTTCACTACATATCCTTGTCATTGCTTGGACCATTTCCAGACATTTAGTATATGGAAATTAGTTGTCATGGTGGCCATTACATGCCCTATCATTGACAGCCAGCCACCGTCACCGTGTGCAGTGGTGAACTGAGAAATGTGAGTAATTCTATTTATTTACTTTTATGTTTTATCAGTGAGTGTGTTTGACTGAAATGCATTGGTATTAACGTAAAAAGAAATCCAAAATGGGAATACAAAACAAAAAGAAAGCGACACAAAAATATATGCATGCATATATCCCTGTAACAAATTACTATATGTATCCACCACTGAACAATGGTTATACAGAAAGGAGCCTAGTCCACTGTTAAGTGCTGTACTTGTGACACATGGCATCATATACTTAATGAAATCAAAATTGGATCTTCTAGTAGGACAATGATTCAAAATATGCATCCAAATCCATATAGAAATGGGTGAATGAGCACAGAAACAATCTTTTCACATGACAATACAATAGTCCTGATCTAATACTCCTGAGTCTGCGGTAGTCCACGAGAGGATCTAGAAGCCTGAAGGACTAAAACAGGTTGTTCATTTCTGTACTTCTTGGAAATTGACAAGCAGTAAAAAGACTATCAAATTTGTAGCAGATTAAAAATATGTTTATTCTCTTAAAATGAGCAGTGAAGGATTGTCTAAATGTTCAGTTTGGTTAATGGTTAAGGGATTTGACTGCATTCTCAAAGAAAAATGGACACAAGTATTATAAATAACTGACTACTGGGACCTTGACCCTTTCTATATTACTAAAGAGCAACTTTTCCTTTTAAAGACAATCTCAGCTCAGTGGTTAAAGGTCTATGTTAATGACTGAATAATTGAGTTGAAATCCCAATAGCCTGCCACTTAACATTAGAAAACCATGTGGCCTCATCACAAGTCTCTTAGCAATAGAAACCTCCTTTTACAGTTCAGACTTCTGGATTAGAAGAACCTGATTACAACCATGTATACAGGTGGTACCAGACATGGCAACACTGACCAGTTAACCCTTACAGTCACTAGGCTTCTACTGAGCTTCTTGATTTGTGTTCTTATCAGTGTTAGGACTCGAGTATCAAGCTCATTTTGCACCAAAAATGTCGACAGACCGCAGGAAACGTTAAAAATGTTTAGGAACCTAAACTTGAGCAAGAGATGTAAATCTGTATGCAAGCAGAAAGCTCCATGGAGAAATGATACTGCAGTTCAGCTCCAAAAGAGAGAATGCAGGAAGGCTGAGTGCAGATGGCGTAAAACTAAGCTTCACATTCACAAATAAATTTTCAAAGATAGGCTGTGTGAGTACAATAAAATAATTTGCAAAGCTAGACAATCCTTTTTCTCCAGCATTATTAACAATAATATTAACAATAGCAAAGTACTTTTCACCATGGTGGACAGGCTAACAAACTCCCCAATATATATGGCCCCTGAGCTAGTTTCAACTGAGAGATGTAATGAGTTTGCAAAATTTTTTAAATAAAATAAAATCCACAATATCAGACAAGCCATTAGTACTTTAGTACATAAGTATTTTAGCTATTAGTACATAAGTCTTTATCCACCAACGAGTCAATGCTCTCTCCAAAACCACGCAAAAGCACCATGGTCAGCAGGTACCAGTTTAGTGCTATTAATGAAGAAGTTTTAATTGATACAGTGAGTCATCTCAAATCATCCGCTTGCAGCCTTGATACATTACAGACCAAGTTTTTAAAGAATTAAAATGCAGTTGTGAAGCCTCTCCTGAAAAAGAAAAATCTAGATACAGACCTATTAAGTAATTAGAGACCGATTTCAAATCTACTATTCATTGGAAAAATAATTGAAAAAATTGTCTTTAAACAAATTATGCACTTTTTGTCCATAAATAGCTGTCTAGACCAATTTGAGTCAGGTTTCCGGCCTAATCCTGGTACTGAGACTGCGCTAATTAAAGATATTAATGACATTCGCTTAAATACAGACTTAGGAAAAATGTCTATACTAGTGATGCTTGATCTCAGTGCTGCCTTTGATACCATCAACCACAAAATTCTCCTAGATAGACTTGAGAACTGGGTTGGACTCTCAGGAACTGTTCTAAAATGGTTCAGTTCATACCTTAAAGGAAGGAACTACTTTGTCGAAATGGAAAATAATGTTTCTGAGACTGTGCCCTGATGGTGTACCCCAGGGTTCAGTCCATGGGCAACTATACATTAATTTATATATGATTCCTCTGGGTGAAATCATGCGTGACTATGGAATATCTTACCACAGCTATGCAGATGATCTACATGGATCTCTGCCCAACCGACTACGGTCCCCTTGACTCACTGTGTAAATGCCTTGAGCACATAAACAAATGGATGGTACACAACTTTTTGCTGTTGAATAAAGATAAAACAGAGATTATTTTATTTGGGAATAGCAAAGAGAGGCACAGACTAGCTGCATATCTGGATTCGAAGGCCATAAAATCTAAAGAACTAGTGCGTAACCTTGGTGTACAAATGGACTCTGATCTCACTTTTAGCAGTCATGTTAAAGCCGTCACTAAATCAGCGTTCTATCAGCGTATGCCATAATATCTGAAAACAGACAGGCTCATTACTAAGAGATTTTTCCTAAATTTGTCATTGACACAGCCACGCGATCACTTCATAAAATAAAATACTACATATCACCCAAGCCGAAGTCATTCTACCCTCTTTTGCTTACATGTGATGCTTCTCTTCGATTTCTTTCTCGCGATAATCAGATGTTGTGAAAGGTCACGAGACAAGGGGCTGCGTTCCAAATCACCTAAACAACCTAATCAACATTTACACACATAGAAAGCATTTTTCTATAACTTTCACGCACAGTGCCTGGATAACGGACTCTTAATGTTCACGAGTCATTTTGGACGAATCCGAGTCGAGTCGAGAGTCATTAGTCGAGTCTGGAGTCTTTTTCTAGGCGACTTAAGTGCGACTTCGGCTCGAGTCGCTCACTCGAGTCCCCATCTCTGGTCTGAGGGATCGATGATCACAGCAGTCCATCTTAAGCTTGCACCCTTGGCCTTTACGCACTGAAACTGATCCTGATTCATTGCATTATTTAATGATATAACGTGCTATAGAGGGAGAAATGTGCAAAACCCTTCCAAAAAAATCTGGCTTTAAGGAACATCTTTAACCTCACATACATGTAGACAAACTGGAGGTCCACTGTCGAACTTTGCTTTTCACAGACTCCAACTTTCCTGGGTGCTGCCTTTGTTAAAAATGATGCTTACAATCACCTGTTTGAAATTAAATCATTATTATCATTATTATTTTCCCTCATTACTGGCTCCCCCATTCCAACTTTGTAGGAACATGAACAGACGAAACATTATTGGGTTCATAGTGTCTGCAATGTATTTAATGTCAAAGTAAAAGAAAGACATGGACAACAAGAGTTGCATTTATCATACTGTTCCGCCTTTCTGATTTGTGGTTGCATTTCCAAATTTACTGCCAATTAAAAGAGGATAAAATGGAAGCAAGGGTACTAAAAGTCTTACTAAATCACCCTTTCAGCACACCTTGAAAATGTAATGTAATATAATGCAATTTTCACGTCAACGTTAAAGTTTCACGTCACTTTAACAGCATGTGGCGCACACACTCATCCAGAGCAATTTGAACATATTCCCACTAAACAATCCAGAACCTTATCCACGGACTTGAGTGAAAGATTAATAGACTTACATTTATATTTAGTCATTTAGGAGATTCTCGTGTCCAGAGCAACTTACAGCTGAGAGAATCCAAGCCATTGTGGTTTAAGGGCCTTGCTCAAGGGCTTAAAAGTGGCTGCTTAACACAGTCCAGAACCTAAACCTCTAGAGCACCACAGTCTCATTGATTGTATCTAAACTGGGAGAAAGAAAAAAAGTTGACAGTAATTTGTTATGGATTCGCCCTGTGCTCTGGTCCGAAGCTAAGCTTAGAATCCTTGGTTTAGAAGACATGTGGGGATTCGGTGTACATTCAAACCTGTCAGTTAGAGATGGAATAATACAGCTTTGTGCAATGTTTTAATTTCAATCTGGCAGATGTTTCATGAGTAATAGGCGATTTTAGATAATTTCAAGAAACTCAATGACATGACATTCCTTGCATGGCTGTGGCTCGGCTGCATGAAATGTAGAAGGCTAATACATTTGTCTATGGCTGCTGGCACCCTCACTTTATCCACCGTCCAAAGGTTTTTGGCACGACTCATCACATTCAAAGCTTGTTGATAGCTAAAAGGAGGCTCCTTGATTTTCTTTGTGTTGCTAAAAAAACTATTTTTTCGCTCGTGTATGGACCATACTCCAGAATGGATGAATGCCATGGCTCAAAATAGCCCTGTTTGTTCCTCTGCTTCTCAGCAGCATGAAATTAAGCTTTGCATGCTTGCCCACCATAAATTTGAATTAGTAGATCTGGCAATCTGCCTCCACCATGTGGGAATGTGTTTAGTCAAATCTAGGCCTTTTTTTTTTCCACGAAATGTCTGGATTACTAATGTTCTGCACCCGTGGGACTTTACTGGACAAAGATCATGTGTTCAAGAAGTCTCACACTGACATACTTACTCTAGGTCACGTCGTGTTAAAACTAAACAGCATTTCAACAGACAACAGTAACATACATTTCTATAATCAAGTTGGTGAAGCTGAAGTATCATTAATCATTGTTCAGAACAGATGCCAATGCAAGAAAACAGAGCTTTAAAGCGGCAAATAATACAGAAATGCCTGTAAAAACACAACAGTTAAGGAGGATTTTGAGAAGTTGACTGTTTGACGAAAGTATTATGTAATCTTAGAAAGTATTTCCGTACTATTTATGAAGACCTGAGGTGATATAACAGCAGCCTCCATAGCCATGATGTTGAGGTTAAGATGACAAAGACCACAAGAACATTGTCACTGTTACTGTCACTGTTAAAGCCCTATTCAATTGTAACCCTAGCTTACAGTGCTCTGTATTTAAAATGCACAGGAGCAACAATTCCACCCCAAGGACTAAAATTCATCACATTTCGTCCACTTGTACCTGCAACCTTATTCTTTTGGTCACTACCTAAAAATCATGATTTTGACAGAACAGGCTAAGAACAATTAGTGACCAGTAATTAGATAAAAAAATAGCTTTTTTTTGTTTGAACTAAGCTCCTGCTGACAGACCAGTAAGATGGTTTTGACTGCTGCTGCTGATCCATTCGATCCAATCTCATGATCTCTTTTTTAACACTTCTAAAAAAAGATCCCAAGGTACCATTAGGGACAGGTGTCTCCTCTCACCTGAAGAGAGTTGTGGACCACAATATACACCATATGTACCACCCCAATTGAATTTGCACATTATGTTTTTTTCCTGATTTGGCTTGTTTTGCATTGCCTTGTTGAAAAACGCACAAACGTGGCTGAAAAAGATGTCTTCAAGGCAGTTTATCTTGCTCCTAAATCTTAATGTACTTTTCATAATGAATGCTGCCATCAACAAAGTAAATGACCTGTACCAAGGGCACTGGCAGACCCAATCCCATACCATGACAAACCCTGGCTTTTGACATTTGATGGTCTTTCATGTCTTTGGTTTGGAGCACCATTTTTTTAAATCTGCAACCCTGATTGGTCAAAAATATATATTTCCACTGTGTGATGGTCCATCCTAGATACCTCCAAGCACAGAGAAGACAACAATGCTTCAAGACATGGTTAACATGAAGCTTCATTCTTGCACAATAAAGTTTTAAGTGACATTTATGGCTAAAACATTTGTGTTATAGTGCTTGATACAGGTTAGACAAAAGTATTACCTTGCTCTTTTTGAAATGTTTTGGATGTTTTTTTTTTTTTAACCTAATATCTTGGGTTCACACTGTTTAATTAATTAAGAGTGAAAATAAATTGAAGGAAGTGCCTTGGATTTTTTCCTGATTTGTGGTTTTAAAATGTTAAATCTATTAAATGCCATTCTAACATAATTAAATACTAATATCAAGTCATGAATTTTGATACAAGCCATTCATTTAAGCTTCATGTATTAATGTTTAATTTATTTATTCCAAAGGTTCATTGAAGGTAGTGTATTGAAATCTGTGCGTCAGAAGCTCAGGTTTTTCATGACTTTCATAGTGCAGATCTGTAGAACTAAATCAAACAGAATTGATATTTGAACTCTCTTCAGCTTGCAGTTTGAAACAATTATTAAACTCAGTGCTTAAGCCAGCTGTTTTTAATCTAAATTTATAGCATGAACTAACTTGCTGTCTGAACTGACTAAGGCACAATTTGAACTCTATTTACAACAACACTGATTAAGCACGTCTATATTTAAATTTACTCAATTAACTCACTGTTTGACCTCACGGCCCTGTCTATTATATATGATATGATATTATTATTATTATTATTATTATTATTATTATTATTATTATTATTATTAATTATTATTATTATTATATTATAGTAGAAGGGAGAAACATTAAGGGTTATTCTAAATGTTACCATGATACAGGGTGTTTTTCATTCTAAATATTGTTTCGTGTTTTTTTTCCTTTACTCTTTCAGCTGACTGAGCCATTTTTGGACTGGAATATTTGGTGGCTAAAATCTTAATTCCTGCCAGCTTACTATTTGTGCCAGAACAATTGTCATGTTTGTCGGTCATTGTTCAACCCATAAGTCGCTCTACACCTTATGTAAACCATAATCTGTCACCTGACCCAGGACTTTTACTTTGATTTTAAAACTGGCCCTGATATATTTTATTTTGAATAATTTCCTTCCAACAGGCTGTTGTACCCACTCTATAATGCAATCACTGTATTTAAAGCCACGAGTCAAATAATGTGACCTGGTTAGTGAACTTCCTCCTGATAAGAGCCTTGCCCGAGATATCTCAACACATTCTTATCTTGTGACGTGCCTATTTGCCTTTTACAGTGTTAATGTTTGAAGCCTGGAAAGTTTCTGGTTAGGATGAGCATAGTAATATGCTATCGGTATATTGCAGTCTTACAGAAAACACAGACTATCACAGAACCATATAAAGTATTGTGCGGAAGCTTGTGTGGACAGAGTGACACTGGAACTAAGCCTAAAGTATGAATGGTTGTGTGAGCAGTACAGACATGGCTACTTCATAAAAGCAAAATAAAAATTCCTGAAAAAGCATAATCCCACATTATAAATCACTTTTATAGACTTGGATATTGTTTATGTTCTTGAATATTATGTATGTGATAATTAAAGGTTTATTTTGAATTCATAAAAGATGATGTTAAGACCTTGGATTTTAATTATTATTTTAATACAATCTTGGACCATCTCCACCCCACCCCCCACCCCCCCAAAACCTGTTGCAAAACAATGAGCACCCCTAAAAGGAGGCTAGGCACACCTATGTCTAGCACTATTCAAGTTTCTATTAAAAATCCATCAGTCATATGTGGTACTGCAAAATGGTGTTCATATATGTATAAAGTTTCCATTTACTCCTCAGTATGGCAGCCAGCCTGCAGTTGCTTCAAACAGAGATCTAAATAGATCAGATATGCTGGATAATTGTAGAACAACCCATGTGAAAAGTACATTATGCATGGTGGGGGTAGGATCATGGTCATGTGTGCTGCATCAGGACCAAGACAGCTTGCCATCAGTGATGTCATGATAAATTCTAAATGATATTAGCACATTCTAAAGGAAAATATCAGGCCATCTCTAAGTGAACTGAATCTCAAAAGAGCATGGGTCTTACCAATATATTATTAAAGAAGAATGCAGTTAATGTTTTGGAAAGGCCAAGTCAAAGTCCTTATGTTAATCCAATGGAAATGGAATGACTTGAAGTTTGAGCAAACCCACCAGCATCCCAGAGTAGAAGCTGTTTCGTACAAAGGAATGAGATAAAATTATGTTCAGGACTTATCAACAGTTACAGGAAATAGTTTTTTTGCAGCTATTGTTGCACAAGGGGAGTAGTAGCCAACTCGTGCCGTTCCTGATTTCAACAAAGCTGTGGATGATAGATTTGAAAGCTTAAACATCACAGTATTAAACAAAGCTGTTAAAAAACTACCGTAGAAGTTTATTTACTTGTACCTAAATTCTGCTGTGTATGATATCAAACAACTTAAGTAAAAACTAATAGATTATGCGAACCAGCCATGTGCATCCCTTGTGTGTGTGTGTTTGTGTGTGTGTGTTTGTGTGTAATAGAGAGGGTGAGTGAGAGTGAGAGAGAGAGAGAGAAATAATGGTTACTAAAGTTGTAATGTTAGAAGAAGGTTCACTGATTTGTTTACATTGTAATGCCTGTTAGACCTGCGTGATTAAACACATTATTTAAAGTCAAATTTATTTCTGTTGTGCTTTTTACAATGGAGCCTTGCCTAAAAAGGGGCAGGGGTGGCTGTGGTTTTGGGCTCAAAAAGCGACCCTTCGTCCTTGGGCGGCCTAGATGTTATATGTAACAGCATATAAAAGCCAGTTGCTTTCACTGTCCTGTGCTATTCGTGATCTTATAAACAATGCAAAATCTTGTAAATGTGCTGCCTTTTGTATTCAATTTCCATTCATTTCAAAAGACATTTATTGTCCAACAGTTATTCCTTGTTTTGGTGTGGCACGGTGGCTTGAGGGTAACACTGTCTGGAGCCTGGGTCCTTCCTGTGTTTAATCTGGGTGCTCAGTTTTCCTCCCACAGTCAATAGACATGCTTTAGATTCACTGATTTTGCTCAAAGTGACAGTATGAGTGTGCCATGTCTACTGTTTCTCCTGCCTTGTGCACTTTTAGTCAGGAACTACTACTGTTAGCAGGTATTTTCTCAGGAAACTCTGCTTTAAGGGCATTCTTTCATTGGTCATTTATAAACCAAGACTGTCAGCTTGTATAGGGTAAGCTTTGCTTCTCAAATTAGGGACCAGATACAAACTTTAGATAGTTAGATGGACAGACAAACACTTCCTTGATCCCGAAGGAAAGCATTCAGTTATCAGATTCCCATTCAACCAACACGCTGTGTTTCAATATTGGGAAGCCACGATAAATCTCTGCTAAGTTAAATTGGGAAAATTAATTTCAAGGAGGGACTGGAAGACTTGGTGACGTCCATAATTTAGCCATGTCTTTACAATTTCACTGTTTTGAAGAATTTGATTTTGGTTTACCAGCTACAATTTTGCTTGAACGTTTAATTCGCTTTAACTCGTCTGATTTTCAAATCTGAAGTCCTAAAGATGGACAAAGAACCCAATCAAATAAGACATAAATAGTATTTATTGTTTTATTTGAGGAAAATGATTCAATATTACCCATGTTCTGGATGCTCTGGGTGTCCCAAATTCTCGGAGCATAGTTACGACTATACGAGCATAGGTTTTTCTCTTGGGTATAAAAAGATTTGCAGTTTTAATGAGCTAATAAGATCTGAGCTTTTCAAGCACTGGTTACTGTTTGTTCACCAATGGGATCATCTGGCTTTTATTTTGTTGATTAATGTAATTTCAGACTTGGTAGCTGAAAGTCCATAAAGGACCAATAAAGCAATGCCCTAAACTGGAAAGCAGAGGTGCAGTTTTTGTTTGTTAACACCTGCTCACCATAAATGCTACAAGAAACTAAACACTTCCATAACTAACCTGCAGATTGCTGGAATACCATTTCATGTTGATAGGAGTTGTGGTTTGGGCTGTACTCTAAAGGAACAATTACAACGCCTCCGGAAAGATTCCATCCATATTGTGCTGAAGGTGTTGCACAAGACAAAGGCGGCTCGGTCATTGACACTTTTAAGTGGCACCTGCTTTGAATTGAAATAAGAAAACATGGTTACAGGCCAAATGTCTGCTGTAATCAAGGGCATTTTTTTTTTTCAATACGAAAGGCCGAAAATAAACGGTATATTTCTCAGGAGCAATACCAATGGGGTGCCAATGGGGCTACCCAAAATACTATAGTATTTAATGTATATAGGTATAGTCTACAGGTTTTATGCTCAACAATAAATATTAGGAATGGCTTGACGATGGTGTGATCTCATCTAACAGGATCTTAAATGAGAAGCATCATAAAGATGGTTTCAGTATGAGTTTGCACTGTAGTCATTGAAGGTGTTACTGATCTAATCTTCTCCATTAGCTGTACAAGAACCGTATAGTGACCATATAGTTATAAAAGTAGAAGAAATATTCAGTGAATAACCAAACTAAATAAAACCAAATATTCTTCAAAGATATTTAAGTCACGCCTCAAAGCAGCTTTACATTATTATATTGTCTTATACGGCCAATCCTGAATTAAGAAAGCAAACAGTGGCAAGGAAAAACTTAAACATTTTAAGGAAGAAACCTTGGGAGGACCAAGACTCAAATAGGGACCCAACCTCCTTGGGTGGCTTAGATGCTAACGGTAGGAATTATACTTGTAATAATCGTAATACTAAGTAAATAATAACAGTTTTTTATTGAATAGAATAGTGTAAAAAAATATGCATATCAGCACTTATTTCACCCGATACACAGAGTCTGATTAGGATCTTGAGACCTCAGCAGGAAAGTCCTTTAGGGCACATTGTCCCCTCACCAGTGAGAGTTCCTGCCCTATGGTGTGGCCTAGGCATGGTGAGACTGGTTACTGTTGATGAAAACCAGCATAGTGACACTGAGGTGGAGGAACATGCAGTTAGTTATCAAATAAGAGCAAAGGGTCTATTATCAAATACTGATGCCATGTGTATAATAAAACTCCAGCAGCATGAAGTATAGCAGCCTAGCTAAAAAGAGGAGAACCAGAAGGTAAAAGAGCCAAGAAGGATCACATGAGACATCAACAACCCACCTCCCCAGCAACAAATCGTTTCGCACTAAGGAGGCAAGAAGTCATCCACCATAAATCTCTTCTCTTTGACTACAAAACCCTCAGCTCTTGCCCAAAGGCAAGAAGGGGGGTGGTCAACTTTCTAGCTGCTGCATTCTGCACTAGCTGAAGTTTATTTAGAGATTTACTAGAGTGTCCAGCCATAAAGTTTTACAGTAATCTAACCTCAAGGTTATAAATGCATGAACCAGTTTCTCTGCATCTTGAAAAGAAAGGATATTTCTACATTTAGCAATGTTACATACCTGAAAGAAAGTAATTTGTGTATTGTTGCTAATGTGCACATCATGGGAGAGATCTGAATCAAATGTACCACGAAATTTTTTACAGTTGGACTGGTCGTTATGCTACAGCATGTTAATTAGTACTATGACTGGGCCTGTATGCTGAAATGTTTCATAAATACCATAGAGGTAGCTACAGAGATTCTTTTTCAAAGATAGGAAAGGTACATTTGAAATTGGTCTGTGCTTGGACAGCACAAGGGTCAAAGCTGGATTTTTTTTTATCAGTGGTTTAATTATGGCAAATTTAAAGGATTTTGGGACATAACCAAAGATCCATCCATGATCTTCCGCTTAATCCACATGGGGACGCGGGCCAGCCCTTGCCCACTTAACGGGGTGCCACTCCATCAAAGGGCGCACACGCAGTCACACACTAAGAGCTACCTTAGAGACACCAATTAACCTGACATGCACATCTTTGGACTGTAAGAGGACACCAGAGTACCCAGAGTAAACCCACACAAACAAGGGGAGGACACAGAAAGGTTCCAGGCCATGCCACCCTGGGATTGAACCCAGGATCTTCTTTCTGTGAGGCAGCGGTGCTACCCACCGAGCCCCCATGCCACCAAGACCAAAGATAATGGATGAATTTAAAATAATATACAGTGGTTCTATAATACTAGGTATTAATTATTTAAGTAAATGTGTAGGAATTTCTGACTAATCAATGAGCACCGTTCAGTATTAGCAACTGGGGTAAAAGATTCTAGTCGTGATTTACAGCTAATTAAACAAATCTACATTAGTGCTGCAGCTGGAAGCTTTGATGAATAGATGGGAGATTTGATGAGCATTTCATTTTTTGCCTAAACTTTTCTAACATATCGTTAGAAGTGAAAGTCATTACTGTTAAAATCATGCGGAACTTTGTCACTGTAGTGTTTTTATTAATCTGGAGAATGTATTAAATAAAATGTTGTATTAAACATTAAGTCCGAAAGGTTATTAATAGTGTGATAACGAGAAAGTAGGCGAATTTTACTTGATACATCTAGCTTAAAAATCAAGAAGTCAAACCTTAAGTCAGTTTGTTAGACAGTTTGTAGTAAAACAACTAGGTTATCTATATCGATACCAAACGTTAATATTCGAAGGTATGATTACTGCGGTGGGTTGAATATCCAGTGCATGGTGCTAAGTCAAACAATTACATATCTATCCCATAAAACATGGGACAATTTGAAACAACAGGCAACACCATACTGTAGCTGCAAATTTGAGAAAAACAAGACTCCTTTCTACCAGACCAAATAGGCAATACGAGGGAATGCAAAAACCCTTCCTGTGCTATTTCAGCAAGCTAGCACCTCTGGAAAATTCCACAGCCCATATCTGACATTGAGTTGCGTCACAATCCCTGTACATATCCAACAGTACGATATGCACTGACAGGTGTTGGCTTGTAACAAGGAAAATCCATGCAGGTTTTGCCTAATGTGTTTTCTTTGTCAGATGCCCATCGATCCTACCTCAATCAAACTCATCATCACGCCCCACATTCCTTTATTTGATTTTATAGTACAAATGTTTACACAACAGGTGCTACACTAAGCAATCCCGTTTTATCCTGGGATTTAAGGTAAAGATCAAGTTCATGATAGCCCACAAACCGCATTAGAACAGGAACTCGAGAACACTTGGGCCAGCAGCTGAGGCCAAACCAGTGCCGATAATGTGTACACATGGAAAACGTGTCAATAACTTGGGCTAAACTTAGAGCCTGGTTTTGACACAGACATGTCCACCTTTGACACAGATCTTTTTATTCACTGAATACCAGCATTGAGGTCTTCAAAACTGTAAAGTCTTGAGCTCAGGATTAATAGATTGCAATAGTTTATAGTCACTGCGGAAGTTCAAACGCTTCTATAACCTTTAAGAGATTTGGTTTAATGATGTTTTGATCCTATAATTGGGTTTCATTATATCGCAAGTAGGTTATTTCCTGTAGAAATTCCTCAACAAATGACCTTCACTCAAAAAACCTTTTACCTTTTTTAACCATTAAAAAGCCTTTGAAACTTTTGAAATGAAAGCTATAGCTCCAAGAACTAAACTGTCCAAAGTTGTCAATTCAAGTTTCAGATTAAGAAATAAGATTAAGAAAACAATAGGTAATATTTTTTTTTCTATTTACTTATATATACTTTTTTTTTACTATATACACTTTTAATGTATTTTACTTTTTTCTTTCCTTTTTATATACAGTCTCAGATGTATAAATGCTGCAGAACACCATTGTGTATCTTTCTAGAGACTGTAATCTGTAATTCAATACAAAATAATGGTTCAGTAAAAGAATACTACTTGTTCTTAGATTTGGTCTTAAGAAAAAATAATTTTGAAGAGTTATTTAAACCATTTTTTAACTATGTTCTTAAGAATGACGTTAAGACAAAAAACACATTCAAGAAGATTTTCTTTAAGACACAAGTCACAGGACACAAGTCCTGAATTTGGATGCAACGATGGGGGTTGGTTAGGCCATAATCAGACAGCATAAGAAATACAAATTCCAATTTTATATATCAGAGTTCACTGATAAAGCTGTGAAAGAGTGAATTACCATTCAGACAGTCATAAAGTGAGTTGAGTCCTCAATCCTTGCCCTTAAAACATTCAAACGATCACACTGCTCACAAAAACTAGGAGATATTTCCAAATAAATATTAAGCCTCTAAAATTTGATTATGGTGATTGATTAGTAAGAGATATATTCATGGGGGTGAACTGAAGCGTGTCAAACTGGCCAGAGTGCTGCCACATTGACTGTTCAGTAGGGTGAATGATCACCCAAGAGTGACAGTGACGGGGTATGGAGAGGATCAGATTATCCAGCAGTTCTTCCTCTTGGGATCCTTTTCATATTCATTTTGAAATATCCCCTCATTTGAGCAGTGTACTTTAGATTATTAAATGTGTGTTGTATCTAGACATTGGACTACTTTTATTGAGGCCTGGTCCCAGACATGCTCTAGACAGTTCTGTCACCAATGTGTAACATGTCTTAAATTCAAAGGGTAATTATCAGTTATCTTCAATTATATTTGCATGACTGTAGTAAAAGTGTATGAACACTGATGTAACTACAGACTGACTTCTATAGATTATGTTTTGCCCTTATAAAATAACCCTAAAAGAGAAAACATTGGGACGGTAGAAAAAATGCAGTTTTTACAGTTACTTTAATTTCATTGCAAACAGTATGATCCCGGTACATCTCATGTTTTGTTTATTAAACCTAACTTCATCTGTTAATGAACATCCATATCTGCATTTCAGGCCTGATATATACATTTCTACTTTAAGCCTTGACATGTTGTCCATTCAGAGTTGCTCTTCTGTATACCTCGGTCATAACACATGGTCATTTTGTTTACTATTGCCTTTACGCATGCATGTATGGACTGCGGTAGCCTAGCGGTTAAGGACTCAGGACCTCATGGCGGCATCTGCTAAATGCCCTAAATGTAAATGCATGTAAGTATATATACACACACAGACATACATATATAACACTTTATTGAATATGATTTTTTTTGTACTTAAATGGCCTCCAGTTACCTCCAGTTACCACCAGTTGCCTCCAGCTGACAAGGCAATGGCGGTCCAACCTGGCTGGTGAGTGGTTGCATGCAGTCTGGTGCTTTTTTCATCTATAATACACAGAGTATACATTAACGTACGAGCCCTTAGAAATTGATCGACCCTCCCTTGCTGTTCCTGAGGGGTTTTTGGTGTGGCCTCTCTCTTTAAAAGCTAATCTCATTTCATTTAATGCCTGCTTCTCACCAGTCCCCTGGGGAGAAGATTTGTAGCATGTGATGCCACATGATGACCCGATCCGGCCTCAGTACTACAGCCTTGTTCTACACCTTACTCACAGAGAAGATTATAAACTGGCTTGGTAAAGACTTCATAGAATTGGAACATTGTTAGTAATAAAGCCCTGAGGGGCTGTCATTTTGTTCCAGACCGATCCCAAAATACATGTAGGATTCCTCTCTAATAGTTTGCATGACAAAATGTTCTGATAAACAATAGTGAGAAAAAATGTACCATCATTTAAGGCGGGGTAACGTGGCGCAACCGTGAAGATTAGGCTTGGAGGAGGTGTCTCTACTATAACTTGTATGAACAGTAAATAAACCATAAAACGAGGTGCTGCAATAACCCTCATTGTAATATTAGACTTTACTACATGGCTGCTATTCCTCACTGGTCACATGGCTATCCGTGGAGCGTCTGTGAGGCCTAAACGGAAAACGAGTGTATCCTGTCTGGCTCTGTGCAAAACTTTCCAGCCCAACGAGAGCCGCCCGCAAGCCATGTGAAACAAAAACAGGGCATGTAAAAACAAACTTTACAAAACACCAATCAGAAGCCAACTACTATGTGGAGTCCTTAACGTCTGCTGGATCAGGTTGTTCCATGTTAAAAACAGCAGTGATCTTCTCACACGAAGGAAAAACACTCACAGGAACCACAGAGTTCTAATTCATACCAATAATATTATACTTTGTTTAATACAAGTATGCATTATTTAACCGGCAGCTCTTTAATGCCTGTGGATCGCCAGTGTTGACTGGTTACAAGGTAAACAGCTGTTTATACCAACAACATCCAGTGTAAAAATAATAATAATAAAACAAAAAACCCGATTTTTTATTTTCCTATTATGATTTATTCAAATTGCTAAGAATGACTGTGCACCATTGCACAAAGCCAAGTCCACAAAGGCTGGTGTAGAAGAACTCAACTGGCCCACAGAGTCCTGACCTCAATCCCATCAAACACATCTGGGATGAGCAAGAATGGAGGTTGTGAGCCAGGTCCTCTTATCTAGTATCAGTTCCAGACCTCACCATTGTTCTTCTGAATAAATGTGCAGGAATTCCCACAGACACAGTCCAAAATCTTGTAGAAAGTCTTCCCAGATGAGTGGAAGAGGCTAAAATGATTTATTTAGAATGGGATGTAGAATGGGATGTCATAGCTGTAGGTGTCATGTGTTGGTGCCCCAATACTTTTGCCCATATAGTGTATCATTGGTGAGGATCTGAATGTAGAGGGACCCCAATGTAGCTCTTTGGCCTGTTGTTGCATGAAAATTCACAATCTGTACCATTTTTGGAATGAGGTATATTCATAAAACAGGGGCCTGTCTGTGAGTTTCTATAGTTTAGAGTGTAAGGGAGTAAGCAACGTACCTTTGAGGAAATGTACTGCATGTTGTACGTATGTAACTAAAACAACAAACCAAGATGTCTTTAATATTTCCACAAATCATTGCCAAATCAGCAAAGGTTTATAAACCAGGGTTAATCAAGGCAACAAGGAACAGGTGAGCAAAAATCAACTAACCAATGACAAAGCAGGGGAAAACAAAGATCAATAAAACGACATTTTTAAGAGGCACTGTGTTGAGTAAATCATTTATAAATCTCTGTCTTGTTCATCCCATAAACCTTTGGAGGCCTAAAACATTAGGGTGTCGTCAGTAAATAGCAATATATGAGTCATAAAAAGAGATTTTTTAATGAAATGAAATCCAAAAGTAAACAACTTGACTCCTATATAGGTTTAAAGTTCATAGCAAAGCCGCTGTGAGAACATTTAAAATAGCAAGACGATCCATTGGGAGTGTGTAAAAGAGGATGTTTTGGCATGAGTCTGATATTGATATATAAATAAAAAACCATATTGTGGTGTCATGGCTCATGACTTTCACATGGGAGAATCAGCAAAAGATAAGATGCTCCAAAGTCTGTGGAGCCTAGCCAAGAAGTACATGGTGAGCCAAATGTTACAGGACGCCCTGTTATATTAGAGACAAAAGGGAAAATGATATATCTGAATATCCCAGCAAGTAATGGGTGAGGGGGGCCTATCTTTTAGGTTATATCCGGAACATGGCTGCCATCTTGAAAGCCGCCATATTGGATCAAGGCCAAGATACTCTCATTTGAAGATGGTCATGTAGCATATCAAAGAAGACCAGAATTGTCTCATTAATCAACTGGTGTAATCAGATTTGTAATATCTTGTGTTAAAAATTTGTCAACCCATAAAGAATTTTCTTTTTCGTCACAGGTAACTAAACATGGAATTGATCATTCTGATGCCTGGGCAACACAGCTGCCATATCATAGCACAGAGTTCAACAACTGACACCCAGAAAAATTACATGTTACATCACTAGCCAAATTCAGAGAAACCAGGACTGTGGGCGTCAAGAAACAAAGTGATCGTGTGAAGACGTACTCACAAAATTAAAAAGTGACACCAAGGACTAAGACCTTAATATTAAATATACAATAGCATCCAATTGTTCATGAAAGAGAGTTGTGTAAAGAACAAACTTTTAATCACACTGATGATGTACTTTGAGTCCTTTGACTTTGAGATGTACCAATCCTGTGTGAATGGTACACGGGGTCATTGTCATTAACTGGGAAGTTAATTCTGTCCAGACAAACTGGTTCAACTTCTGGGATTTTCTGACTTGGATTATTGAGCTTGCATCAAGACATGCAATTTGATTGATTGACTGATTATATATTTACGTTGAACGGGTGTACCTAATGAAGTGGCAAGTAAGTGTATTTTACTTTAAAAAGCAATGTAATTATTGCATAATAACCAACACAGCAAGTTGTTTGTTTGTTGGGCTTATTTAACGTCACTTATTGGCATCAGTGGCCATCCAGCAACACACACAAGGTTACATCCATACACAAGTGAATCTGAATACCAGTCATACATACACAAGTCAATGCCAATTTAGAGACACCAATTCACCTAACACACATGTCTTTGGACTGTGGGAGGAAACCCGGAGTAAACCCACGCAGACACGGGGAGGACATGCAGACTCCACACAGAAAGGACCCAGGTCGCTCCACCCTGGGATTGAACCCAGAACCTTCTTGCTGTGAGGCAGCAGTGCTACCCACCGAACCACCGTGCCGCCCCACCAAAACAGCAAGTCACCTTGCAGGGGGTCAAATATATATGTATATACACTGAATAAACTCAGACACTGTTTTTGCCAGTTCTTTCTTGACTTTATCTCTGTTTGCCGGTCGCTCGCTCTTTCTTTTAGCCGATCTCACATCCCACTTGTTCCGTCCTCTAGATTTCCTTTGCATTTACTCCTTGCTCCTTGTTTGCAGGTTTGCTTCTGCTTGTTCACCATGTCACTTCTGCACTGCATAACTGACTGCCTTCTTGTTTACTCTCGTTCATCTTCCTTCGTTGTTTTCTTCCATTTTTGTTTTGTTTTCTCCTTCCACATGACTGAATGTGACACACCACTTACAGTTTTATGCAGATGATCCCCATTATGCAAGAGCCCCAACGTTTGCACCAGGCAACGTTTAGACATGTTTTTTTTTCCATTTTATTTTAAAGGATTGTTTTCATTTATCTTTTTTTGTCATTGTAGAATACTGTACTGAAGTTTTAGCAATGGTATAATGACCATGTGGAATATATTTTCAACAACTGGACCCAAATTCAAACTTGGAACCGTCACTCCATAGTACTTAAACCATTTTTGAGTCCAATCTTTGAGCTTGAGCATATCTTAGCCTTTTCACCCTGTTCCCCTGCTGAAAAAGCGGCTTCTTGGCATCTCGATGATGCTGCCAGATGTTACTACTGCTCATGTGTAAGTGAAGTGCACGATAAGTATACTCGTGACAAAAATTAGGGGATACTTCAAACTGAAATATCCCATAATTTTACCAGCTGCTTATTCACCACTGTAGCCCATCAAAGCTTTTTCAGATATTAGAAAAGAAACTGAGAAAACAAAAAAAATGGGCTTTTGGTGATGTATGCATTTCGTCTTCTAGATCAGTTAGTTCACTCGTTCTCAACTTCAGTAATGCAAATTGAGCAACAAGACCTAACTTTTTATATTTTATCCTAAATGATGTGTCTTGATTTCGCAAAGTGACACATTTTATTACAACAACAATTAAGGTGATTGTAGACGATAAATATCGTACAGCCCTAATTACAAGGTTTCCACAAGCAGTCACAACTAACAACTAATAATGACGTTGCTCTTTCCATCAAATACAGCACCTCTAACTTGTACCTAATTGCCTGCTCTCAGGTATTATGTGTAATGAGTATTTCAGGGCACAGCATGGCACAAATTCCTCATTAGGGAACAAAAATGTTAATGCTTCAATGGATCCGTCTCCTGTAGTGTTCCAGAATGCTCATTATTCAATTATGCAAAAATAAAAGCTCTCCATGAAGCAGCAGGATGGCTTTTAATTAACGTCAGAAATCAAAAGAATAATTTTTTTTTGATATTATTGAGTCGATCAACCAAAAAACGATTTACTTTGAACATCCTGAAACATGACGTGGGAAAACGCTTCATTGGGATGATCTAAAGCACAAATCCAATAATGCAGGAAGAAGAGCTCCATCACAACAATGACAGGGGTTTAGAGCGTGTAAGATCGATTATGCTGGTAGCGTCTTATTTAAGCAGTTAAACAGTATTTTAGGAGTAAAACAAGTAAATTATCACGAATAACATCACGGCTGTGATTTGGCACGAGCTGAAGCAAATGCCATGGGTAATCGTAGTACTGATGTTATTGGTGATAAGGCATCCCCTCATTTGTATTGCTTTTACACATTTTGTACCACCAAAATGAAACAAAGATGACCTGAATTCCATATTGCAAATTCACAACAAATTACTTTTTGCTATGCAATGGAAACAAATCCCTATCCTGCTCTTACACAGTATGCTACAAAAGGCATATTGTTTATAGACCGAGTTCCTAAATAATACTTGGCCTAAGAATGTGCCTAGTCATGCTGTGGCTTTTTTGTAGCACTGGTTATCTGGTCAGTATTTCCTTGTCAATAGTCAAAGTCCTAAGCAGACCAGAATAGGTCAACTCATACTTTCCTAAACTTTCCATATTTGCTGGGACTTTCAGAAAAAAAGAAAATGACCCCTATTTTTGTGAGCAGTGTATAAGTGGATAGGAAAATTAATGAATTCAATGATTTGTCATTTTTTGAATTGCACTGCTGATGCACAGTCGGATCTTTTATGCCACACTGATATTATGTTTCACAAACATATTAGAGGAAGTGTCATTCACTAGGATCATAACCAATTAGTAGGTTATTACATTGGTTAAGCTGTGATCATGGTGCCCATCCATTTACAGGTCAGTTGGACACTGGAGATAATAAGTAATGATGACTGTGCAAAGATCTCATTATGGAGCAACAGTGCATGTACATTGGATATACTGTAACTAGTCAGCCTGTGAAACAGCATTCTGCTACATTTTTTTAATATAAAGTACCATGCAAAAGTCTTAGGCCACCATTAGGTTTGTTGTTTTAGCAAGGGTATAATGACCATTTATAATTCTCTCAGTCTCTTTATTAGAATACAATAAGGAAATTTGTATGCAGAATTAATTAATATATAAAAACAACTGTAATCCAACGTTTGAATTTTTGTTGTGTAAAAAATGTCTAAGGATGGTGACACACCACTGAGGCATCTCAGAGTCTTTACCATAAATAATAAAGAAGTCAGTCGACACTGACCACCAAACTCCTGCTGCTGTTCCTTTTTTCCATATGCACTTGAGTTCATTAAGAATTCTCTGGGTTTCTAACATAAGCAATTTACCTGAGGAACAATTCATAGGTTTTAACAGACCTAAATATTTCTTTGTTGGAAACCCACAACATTTTTTACTGTTAAAAGGGCTCCATCTATTATCCACAGATACTGAAAGCAAAGACGCAACATAACCACACTGAGCAGAGCAACTTAAAAAGTGGTTGTCTGCCTGCCTAATTCTGCGGGTATAACAGATAAAATGTTGGACGATGTCCTTGGATTGGATAATTCATTCCTGGGGCCGTTTTCTATCTCGGCTGGGAACTGGCAAGGAACTGCCAACACAATATGGCCAAACCTTCCCAATAGCATCAAAACAAATCATAAGCTGAATTTGTCTTTTATGACCAGCTATCAATGGCTTTTATAAACTTCACATCAAACAGAGAGAGCTAGCGTAAAAGCAGTTTAATGATTTATCTTATGTAAGCATCTGTTCTATAATGAGAGAACACAGGTATGAACCATCTTCCCTTCTAAAAAGGCTGCCCATGGTCTTCTAGTGGGACTCAACAGGGAATCGAAAGGTCTCTAGCGGTGATGTTTGCTCCAGAATCGTAACATAAGGCTTATAATCGTAGGCTTTTTTAATTGAAACATAAGGTTTTTAAGGACACTCCAAGACCTGAAATGTAGTGCTCATGCCTGTACAGAGCTGAGAAACATTTGTGTTGCTCCATCAGGAAAAAGTTGACTCTGCACTGCACACATTCTAATGGTTAATGGAAAATATTAGGCTGCTGTAAATACAGCAGTCATTGCATGGCGACATTGTTGCACCTTTTTAGCAGTGACCCTTGTGATAGTGTACACTTTCCCTTCACAAGTTGACTGTAATCTCTTCATGACTTAGACAATTCAAAGTGACAGGAGTATTGAATCATGTCCACAGTCCTCTAATCTCCCTGAGAGGATCTAATCTTTCCTCAGTTAAGACAAGGTCATTACCTTGATAACACACACACACACACACACACACTCTATACAAAAGGTTTTTACAGGCATACTACTGCATGATAGTTGGGTGACGAGGCACAAATTTTAGAGACTTGCTTGACTAACACGGACAAAAGACTCAACTTTGACTCAGTATTCATTACTTGAGGTTTGACTTAGGATTGACACAAATTGCTCCATGTTTGAATTACTTGATTTTTTAATAAAAAAATTGCTATTTTCAATATTAAGAAGTTAGATGCTTTTAGGGATTTTTTCTTTGTTGAAAGATGACTGGTTAATTCCCATTTCAGTTTGGATTCAAATATGTCGTTGATGGAATTTGTAAAAAAAAAAATATATATATATACAGTTTGCAGATGCAAAAACAAAAAAAAATGGACGACCACCATGACATCCAACTTCAACCTTCCTTACAAAATCCACAGAGAAAAATGGCACATCTGTCTTTTCAGCAAACTTTTGGACTATTCAAACATTAGCAATAAGTATAAGGGTAAGTTTTAGGCACACTATTCTTTGAGCACTGTCTTTTGACCGATTTAAATGTGAAAATTGGAGTCGGCACGTCAGAGGATAAGACTGAGACTTTCATATAAACGATTTACTCTCACTTCTATTACAGAACTTGATTGGCATTAAGATAGCAAATTAAGGTCACT
>JAYJMA010048575.1:0-11023 GCA_036873895.1 Parotocinclus cabessadecuia | reverse complement strand
TCAAGTCTCAAATTCCCGTGATGGTGCCCCCCCCCGACTTTCCCTCTTTGCCCATCTGAGAGCAGATTTAGGAATGTAGAGAAAGGTCTGATTTATTCAGACTCAGTTACCACAACATTAACATTAATATTTGTGCTCTAAATCTAGTTCTGCAAGAACAACTAGAGTAAAGGATGGAATGGAGCTGATGCACAAGTTTGTAAGGGTAGTTGGTAGCTCAAACCCAGGTCTCTGGAGCTATGAGGTGAGATCACTAATCACTGTCCCACCCAGTAAACCCTGGATTATGGAATAAAAGAAGTGTAACAAATTCAGTGACTGTTTAAAGCTCACAGGGTGTTGTTGCTTACAGTGTTGCCCAACAGCCATGTGCTCTGTGAGGAAGATCTGAAAAGAAAGAGACTATAAAACAAGGCATCTAAAGTTTCCTGTTTGCAGTTTCCACTGGCTGATAAAGTAACGAAAGCTAAAGGGGAATGCTGCAGTCAAGATCTATTATTGGAAATAAGACGCAAAGTGTAATCGTTAAAAAATGGTAAGTCAGCAGCTTTGACCCGATACCCTAACACCAGACACCTGTATGTAAACTTGCATGCAGTATCGTCGTCCAGTCCTGACTCCCCCCACCACCCCCACCCGGTGTTCATATGGCCAGACGGCGAAGGCATGACAAAGCCTGCAAGACATTATGGCAGCAAACGTATGAAAATTTGTCTATTTGACTTCTGAAGGTAGAAGAGGCATCAGTCAGAAATGCCCACAGATTTCAGCGAGCCTCAGCAGGGTTTTGTAATTAGGCCTCAAATCTGGAACGCTGATGTGAGTTATGGGTCACGATTAAACTCAGGAACATGAGGAACCCACTTTCCTGTGCTCTAAATAGAGACAGGATGTTCAGTCCTGGGACAGACAAATAAATAATTTCAGCGCAACATTCAGCAATTAACTGCTTATAAAACCTGACAAACACATTCCATCTTACATAATACCACTCAAACATGCCTAGTAATGGCCTTACTGAACATACTCATTAATTATTTACAGTCTAGGCTCAAAAGGTGGATGTAAACCTCTGATAGAACATCCTTTAGCAGAAATAAGGTTTCCTGTCACTGCTAAGGAGCTAATCAGAGACTGGACCATTTAAACCATTGCTGTTGTTGATTTACGTGACCCTGGAGGGCTCTTTCAGCCAGGTCAGGCATCACTTACCACACGGCCACACAGGCTACGTCTGAGGGAAGAGAAGCTGAGATCCAGGGCTCGCCGACACAGGTATGCGCCGTTTAACGACTGCTTTCCGTGAAACAGGTCTTTCGAACAAACTGTTACACACTTGCAAAAATCTTTTGTCATTTATGAGAATCCATAATAACTACACATAATAAATACTTCCATGTACTGTTACTACCCTCTGTAGGGGAAAGCCGTAACGCTTAAGACAATACTTTTGTTTGACAGAAACCAAAAAATAAAACTAATTCAGAATTCAGTTTATGTATGAAGCTTTAAAAACGGCTCAGCCACTTCTTTTTTTCCTGAGACTGATGCACTTCGAGGACCTTGTGTGTTGAAACGTACTTATTAAAGTTACACATTTTCTCCCCTTTTTCATTTATATAATTTGTATGTCGCCAACTGTTATTGATGTCATCGTATAGAATGGTGCCATTTTTTTACTAATCTGGGAAAAAGCTGAATGGGTTTTACAGTACCTTAACCACGAGGCCACCACAGTCCAATATTTACTGATGTAACTGTACTACTGCTTTTGCTATATGAAATTCTCTGCTCTTTTGTCAGTAGACAAAATGGATGGAAAGTATTCCAAGTGGAAACCGTACGACTATACCCCCTGACTTCAGGGTCTCTGATGTGATTAGCAGTTTGCCTGAACTGTTTTTAAGAACCATAGGATTACTGTAAGACTAGAGATTCCCTTCCCTGATCCTGACACAGGGGTCTGAGCTGTCGAACAGCACCTTCACTCTGGTTTTCACAGCTCCTTTCCATTGCCAAACAAGGACTTGCCTGGGGAAAGTTCAGGAGGGTTACTTTCATCGGTGGAGGGATGTGAAGTGAAACAAATCCTTCGATTCCTTCCTGACTACTAACAGGAGATAATTGGAGTCACCAGAAGCGCATGCAGGGATAAGAAAACAATACCACCACTGTGTGTTTCAATAGAAATTTGGGACTGATTAAGGTTAAATCATATTTAGACTACCCGATACACAGCAGAACACACAATGAGAGTCAAAGGCGTTTCCGTAAGACTGGACATGCCGCTGGTATAAAAGCAGTAATGATTAATGATTAATAACAGAGCCGATATAAAAGCCCAGACTCTCACTGTGTACTGTCTAATTACCTGTGCTGAGAAAACATAATGGAGGCAGTGTATGGTGCAGGTAATAACAGAGCTGCTCAAGCAATTCAGAACATTCACAGCGGGACACACACAACACCGTCTTTGAAGCTGATGGAAATATTCCACTCGGGGCAAATTGTGTTTTGCAAGCATTTCCTGAGGGGTAGAACCCTGTGGTTTGTTTCGTTATTTAACATCCCATTAGCAATGTCTGTTATATACACTGTTCACCAAGCTTATGAGATATTTAATCAGGGGATATTCATTTAGAAATACCCCTTCACTTTTGTGAGCAGTATAGTCGTTATATATCGGTACTAACACTCACAGCTTTGGATTTAATTTCGAGTGACCAGTTAACCTGACACAGGTCTTTAGAATGTGGGTGTCAACAAGAGAACCTGGACTAAACCCACACAGACTGCAGAGTCTGAGGTCACAATCCAACCGGGGATCTCTCACACTAACAGCTCGCTAAAAAGGTTCCACAGTTCACTTACAACATCACGCTTGGATGGTGTGTTTATGAAACGGTGCTCTGCTCTAGAGTGTACCGCTCATGGGATATGACCACACAATTGTCACTGGTTTTCTTCATGTATCAAAAGGTTTCCTCCAGTCATATCATGCTCGCCTCCCGGACTATGAGGGTTAGGGTTAGGATGCGAGAGAGGGGTCTGATTAATGTTTCAGACAGGTTCACGACCAAGACCTTTAAAATTATTGCATGAAATGAACATCTGTCTTTTAACCGTGTACACCGTGACCGTAAGCAGCTGCTCACTAGTCAGCACTGCATATCCACGAGCAGAGGCGGGAGTTTAAGAGCAGAAGCTCACACCTGAGCTCAACTTCAGGTGGATGACTTTGGATGACTTTTCACTAATAATAAATAGTAAATAGTTTGTTTGACTTCTTTAACGTCGCTATCGGCATCAGTGGCTCTTTCAGCGACTCACAATATTATATCCATACACAAGTTCATCTCAAGACTAGTCATATATATATATATATATACACACTTTTAAAGTAATTTAAAGACACCAATTAACCTAACACGCATGTCTTTGGACTGTGGGAGGAAACCAGAGTACCCGGAGTAAACCCACGCAGACACAGGGAGACTCCATGCAGACTCCACACAGAAAGGACCCAAGCCACTCCACCGTGGGATTAAACCCGGGACCTTTTTGTTGTGTGGCAGCGGTGCTACCCACCGAGCCACCGTTCTGCCCGTGACAATATGATTTGGACAGTGGTAGTGGTAGTGACTATGTTCCTTCTTGGCTAGAATACATTTGGTCACCCTGAAACCACATGACAAATTGATCAATACATGTTTCTACCAGTGTCAAAAGCCATTTTCAGATATTGTTATTTTTACAGTTTCACTCATTTATCACAAATGCAAATATGAAAATTAATGGGTCTTAAACAAAACATACCAACATCAGTCATCAAACAATTGCGCAGTGCTAAAATTGCATTGCTACATAGATTACCACTGAAAGCAACGGCAGGTGATGAGAGGTGGAAGCTGCATGTATCTAGCCTCTGTTTGGTGCATTACAGTATTACACAGGTGTGCATTTTGTGAATTAGTTCAGTCTTGTGCTGAATAATACCTTCACACACCATATGCTACCTCCACAGTTTAAATCCCTATCGCACCTTCAGTGAACAAATGCTGGATATGCAGCTATGTTGCGTATGCATTTGCGTAGTTAACTGCAAGTATTGTTTGATCTCAGCCTAAAAGGAAAAGGCTGATCCTCCATGTGAACATACTTTTCAATAATGCCATGTCAGATAAATACACAGCCTGTATGACAGTTATTCAAATATTTTCTTTTAATATTTATTATTAGACGCCGAGAACTTTCATTGAACACCAATAAAATAGTTCATGATGGACTTTCTACAGTGAACTTTGTTGCTGTGCCCTTGTTGCACTGTTCTACTTTTAGAAATTGACATCAATTAATTAAGTATATCTTGTGTGCTTTGGGCTTAAATACATAGACTTAACTCACTGTGCTGCTCCAATAGAGTTTGATTGTAGTGAGGCTCAGCTGATAGTACGTGTCTCAGAGGCAAGCAGCACTCATTGGGGTTGGAGATAAGCAGCTGGCCCCGTGCAATCACACAACCAGGTCATGTTAAAAAAATAAAAAATAAAAATGGTATTTTCCTATGCTAATGTAGCAGGTATCTTCTTGTTGTTGTACAACCTAACACCCGTATTGCCTTTTACCCCACTATTAAATAAATTTTTCCTATTAATGTAGTAAGTGTGAAACATTTTAGGTTGCATTTTACATCCATAACTTGAAACTGGGATTCTTAGTCAGGCTTTGAGAAGACAATTAAATGTATGTGATTATACTCTACATTTAATCATTTAAAAGACACCCCGATTTAAAGCAATTTACAACTTACACAGTCCTAAAATTCAAGCAATTATGAGTTAAAGGCCTTGCATGAGAACCCAACAGTGGAAGTTTGGCAGAGGTGTAATATGAACCCAAGTTTCAGTAGTTTCAGGGTTCACTCATGCCCTTGCAATGTTCTTTTGGGGCAATCTCTGCGCTGGAGCACCCCCAGCAAAAATAAATAAATAAATAATTTTTAAAAAAATCAAATAATGTTTTATATATATAATATATAGAGGAAAAGTCTGGTGAATCGAGGAGGTCTTAACTTCAGTATTATTTGAAAAAGAAGTAGGTCTTCAGAGAATTAGTGGAAGGAAAAAAGGTCCTTTAAACAAGCTGAGCAAGACAATATTTGTAGGTTGTTGATCAGATAAGCAGCAGCATTGTGTTTCAAGGGAGGTTTGAATTATGATGGTTGACCAGCAAGTACATGTCACCAAGAATTTGCACTGTATGGCAGTAAGAGTGTCTGTGGTGATTGATAGGTCCAGTATAGGGGAAGTCAGCTCTCTTTTTGCCAAAGGTTTCAGGTGGTGGCCTGCCATCCATGAGGAAAGAAGTCACGATAGATAATCATAGAGCATAGCAATTTAATCATCAATACAGGAGACATCAGCATTAGCATTATGTAGCACCTAAGTGACTGCAGGAAAGTTTGTTTCTATAAAGTTCCTGGTTTGTTATCCAGAATAGTTTCTATCTAGAAGTTAATAATTTTGCGGATAGGAAGGTGTCTGAGTAAAGCCTGTGCATATCGGTTCAATTCAATTCAATTCAAATTTATTTATATAGCGCCCTTTATAACAGTGCATTGTGTCAAAGCAGCTATACAATCCTATATTATATTATCGAAAATGGCCAATCCCAAATTGAGCAAGCCTAGGGTGACAGTGGCAAGGACAAACTCCCTGAAAGTAGAAGGACATTAAGAAGAAAATTACTTAAAAGTATTTTAAAGTAATAGTAAAATTAAGTAAATCATATAATTGAAATCAATAATAACATTTAAAGTAGTAATAAATAAATAACAAAATAGATCAAATTTAAAATGAGTCCTCAGTGGTAAGATATTGGAGACACATAGTCTCCTAATAACTATGATGAAGGGAGTTACTGCACTCTGGTGGGACTGGTTTCTTCTGATGAAAACCAGTAAAACGATACTGAGGTGGAGGAACATCTAAGTGTGTGGTACTGGAACTGGTACAAGAACATCACCTCGGACAGAAAAGAGGAAATGTAGTTACTTATGGGTTAGGAGCACTATTACTGATGCCATGTGCACCTTGAAACTCCAGCAGCATTAAATATAGCAGCATAGCTAAGGGGAGAACCAGAAGTTAACACAGCCAAGAAGCAACAGCCAACCAGAGCCATGCGTCCCAGTCTTAAATTAACTATTTCAGAGTTTCTGACAAGAGTAGAGCACAAATATAGGTCATCATGGTAGTGCAAGGTTACCGAACTGAATGTTAAGGATGTAAAACACAATCAATGTGCAAATATATTATCTGGTCCACCCTGACTAGATTACTGAAAGACAACTAACTGTTTGCAACACTCATTAAGTCTTTAACAGTAAGACTTTGGTAACAACTCACCAGGAGTGCAGGTACTTTTAAAACTACAGAAAAAACAAATGTGTGTTGTATTTTATGGCAAAATCCTGTATGTAGTCTCCATTGTCTTTGTGCATTTTGAATCTTTGTGAAGAGACAATAAGGAAGAGTATATAACTACAGCTGCCACTGTAGTAAAATATTCCCCAGCAGTACTTCAGATAATTAGATAATTGATTCACTTAATTAGCCACCAGCCCTGCTATATTTATGCTAAACCTCAGTAAGACCTGTGAATGAATGTTAATTAACAGTTACGGGGTGTTAGATATACTCTACCCACTGTGATTGGCCACTTTTGCCAGCAATACTAGATTTTAGTTTTTGAGAAAGAACAAACAAACCATTAGAATCCCTAATGAAAGCAACAATAGAATAAACAACGTTGCCAATTAGATTAGATTAAAATAGAAATAAATGTTTGCTTGTTTATTTGGCTCATCTAACATTGCTATCAGTGGTCATTTCATCAATAGACAAAATGTTACCTATACACATGGTTATAACAAGAAAAGTCATATATGTATGCTCTAGTCAATGCAATTTAGAGTAATCAATTAACATTGCATGTATGTCTTAGGATTGTGGGAGGAAACCATAGTAACAATAGTACCTGGAGTAAACCCACACAGAAATGATGAGGACATGCAGACTCCACACAAAAAGGACCCAGGCCACTCCACGCTCGGACTGAACCCTTCTTACTGTGAGGCGGCAGTGCTAGCCACTGAGCCACCGTACAACCAAAAAGAAATGTACTTTATCCCTGTACCTTATCTCAGTATCCACAACAATTAAATGCAAGGCTTATCTTCTGTTTAAAAGCGTAATTATTTATTAGTGAGACCAATCCTTTTATTTTTGCTGACTGAAACATTTGGGTTTTACATTAAAAGAAGAATATGACACAAAAGATCAAATTTTCAGCTTTTATTTTCAGGTAATCACACCTGGATCTGATACACAATTCAAAAGATAGCACCGTTTGTCTAAACATACCCGTTTTTCTTGTGAGCAAAAGTATTGGAACATGCGACTATGAGGTGTCTTTTGTTGCCCAATTACATTGATTATTCAAACAATAAATTTGTTGCGTTGAATGTCTATGTTCAGGGTTTGGGTTTCAGCTGCACAGACATCTATAGAGGAATAGCCAACATGAAAACTAGAGAGCTGTCTGTGTGTGAAAAACAAGAAATTGTGAAACTGAGAGAAAATGGAAAATCAATGAGAGCCATTGCACAAACATTTGCCATAGTCTGTACAACCATTTGAAAAGTCGAGAAGAAGAAAGTCGCCACTGGTGTACCACATAACAGATTGAATAGGTGGACCAAGGAAAACGACAGCAGTTGATGACAGAAATATTGTGTATGCTTTAAAGACCTAAAACAACTGTTAGTGACATCAGCAACAGAGGGCAGAGGTGAAGGGGTCAAAATTGACTGTTCACAAAATACTTCATGAAACAAAGTACAGTGACTTCACCAGAAGACACAAACCACTAATAAGCAAGATGTATAGGAAGCCAGGCTTCGAAGGAGTACAGGGACAAGCCTCAGCAATTCTGGGACAGTTTTATGGCAAGACCAAGATTTAGCTTTACCAATGTCATGGAAATACTAAAGTTTGGAGAATTAAAGGACCTGCTTATGACCCCAAACATACAAGCTCATCTGTGAAACATAATGGATGTAATGTCATTGTTCTGGGACAGTCCCATTAATCTGCATTGATAATGTCACCCATTATAGCAGTACCCATATGGAGCACAATGAGTAGTCAGAAATCTAATGATTTTGTCTGATTAAAATTCAAATTAAAGAAAGATGTAACCAAACTCATTGGGAGATTCTTCATTATGCAGTGAGATAATGACCCTAAACACACAGCCAAAAGTACAAAGGAGTTCATCACTGGAAGAGGTGAATGGTTTTGGACTGGTCTAGTCAATCTCCAGACTTAAACCCTAAACCCTTAAACCCCCAAAACAAACACCAACTAAAAGAGGCTGCAGTAAAAGCCTGGAAAACATCACAAAAGAAGATTGCAAAAAGTTTAGAGATGTCAGTTGGCCCCAGGCTTAATGCAGTTCTTGCAAGCAAGGATTAAGTAAATATTACTAAATACTATATACTTAAATATTAAGTCTTTTAAAGTTTACTCTGTTTTAAGTTAATATTTTCCAGTACTTTTGCTCACATGAATAATAGGTCAGACAAAAAGTTCTATCTTCAAAATTGTGTATCAGAACCAGATTTAAATAACTGGAAATAAAAGCTCAAATGTTGATCTTTTGTCTCATATTCATCTTTTAATATCAAACCCAATTGTTTTCAGGCTACAGCAAAAATAAAAGGATTGGTCTCACTGTTACAACATTTTTGGGTGGGGAGTGTATGAACCCTGTTCTTAATCCTCAACCAGACATGGTGTGTTAAATATGACTGTGTGGAGTTTGCATGTTCTCTCTGTATCCTCCTAAATTCCAAAGACTATTAAACAAAAGCACTAAGTAAACACAACTTAACCTAACACACAGTTTAGTAAAACAAATAGACTGATTAAAACGGCAAGTTTTAAATTTGGCCACTAGATTTTGATTGTATTTGATTGTATTGATTTTATTTGAATGTATTTGTAGGTTTTGTCATTCAGAAGCATAATTCCCTTAAGATTACTAATATTTCTGACCAAACAGTACATTGGTTGGTGATTAAAAACGCTTACCTCTGTAAAATAAACTCTGTAAATCATTTAAACTGTTACAATGAAAAGTGTGTAGGAAATAAAAGGTTATCAATCTATGCGTAATAACTATTTGTGGTGTTATAGTGGAGTGGCATGGTGGCACAGCAGTTCAAGCAGGTTCAAGAGCTAACCAGGACCAACCTCATGTCAGAAGAAGTCAGGACAGCATGGAAAATGCATTATAAACGCACTTGTCTGTTGAACAACCATTCCTGCCTTTCAGGCATGCACCTCATTTTAAAAAATTGGCACAGTAAAATCATTTGCCATTTTAATGTCACAATTCCTTTTCATCAAAAAGTCATTTTAGCATAGAGGATAACAAGTGATTTAGTGTTTTAAGTGTTATTTTACCTCATTTTCCCTGCAAACACGTCATAAGATGTGTAACAATACAGGGTCCTCGTAACATTTTCTGTTTCAAAATTTTCCACACTCTGTTGGGGGCAGGTCAGGACTGCAGACAGGCCAGGCTAAGTACCAGTACCCTCTTCTTCTGCAGCCATGCCTCTTTTGCAGTGTTGCTATTTCAGTATACTTTTTTTGCTTTAATGCTGCCATCACAGATGCGTAAACAAAATTTGCCAAGGGCACTGATACAGCCCTATACCATGACAGACCCTCGCTTTTGGGCCTGTTGCTGATAAGAGTATGGATGGTTCATGCAGACAGCATCCATTTTTTTCCAAAAAATATCGAGAATATGGTTTCATCTGACCACAATACACTTTTCCACTGTGTGATGGTTCATCCTAGATGCCTCTGAGCTCAAAGAAGTTGATGCTACTTCTGGACAAAGTTAACATGAGGCATCTTTTTGCACAATCAAGATTTATGTGGCATTTGTGAATGTAACTCTGTACTGTAGTGCTTGATAAAGGTTTACCAAGGTAATCCCTTGTCCATGTTGTTATATCAGTGAGTTAATCCTGAATGGCATTTCTCTGCAGTGCTGTCGAAGGACGGAGGACCATGGGAGTTTGTCTTAAGCTTGCACCCTTACTCACTTACTCACTGCATTTACTCACTAAAATTCAGCCAGATTCCCTGAATGGTTTAATGATATTATGCACTGTAGAGTGAGAAATATGAAAATCCCTTCCAATCTTTCTTTGAGGTACATTGTTTTTAAACATTTTTTCAAAAATATTTTTTTCATGTATTCGTTGACAAACTGGAGATCGTCTTTTCCAAAGCCTTTGCTTGATGCTGTTTTTGTATAAAATTGTGATTACAGTCACCTATTGAAATCATATCATTATTTTTTTTTTTTAATTCAATTTATAAATTGCTTGCTTTAAATGAAATAGCTTTTTTATTGTGTTGCAGGACTGAACCGCAGAAACACTGTATGTGTATATTTTTCATAGGCATTGTCCATACTGTCCCAACTATTTCTGATTTGGGGCTGTAAATTTTACATAACAAACAACATATAGTTATACTTTCCTAATGTGTCCTTATGTTCAGTTTATGTTGTAGGTAATTACTTATCAATTACTTAATTACCCCCCCCCCCCAGTGTTATCTTAATCAGAATAACTTACTGTGCAAGTCTTGTTATTTTAGCCAGGTAAAACATAAGCTTATCAGTTTGAGCTTGGCAATGTATGTTAAGGCAAACATCACATCAGCTGTAAAGGTAAAAGGTGCATGTTATGGGTATTGTGGAGCGGAGTGTGCTGTGAAGTCTGCAACCCAAGATAAGGGTTAGAAGGGTTTCACACGCACACAACAATCTGCAAATACATTCGAAAAAGTGTTTTAATGTCCTACTGTGTGTGTGTGTGTGTGTGTGTGTGTGTGTGTGTGTGTGTGTGTGTGTGTGTGTGTGTGTGTGTGTGTGT
>JAYJMA010048564.1:0-11023 GCA_036873895.1 Parotocinclus cabessadecuia | reverse complement strand
GCGGACCCCTGGACAGCGATGGAGTGGGCCCCTGGGCCCCACCACGGGACTCTGGACTCTGGGCTCAAAGCCCTTACTGGACTCGTGTGGGGACTAAGCTTTTGCCTATAGTTTATATGCCTCCTATATGTGCCTTTTTGTTAAATAAATGTTTCTTGGTTTTTCCCGTATTTGTTGTCTGTCTGTAGATGCTGCATTATGGGCTCCGGTCTAAACACCCGATAGGGATCCTGGGGATTTAGCGAGACTGGGAATGGTCTCACGAGATCTCCCGGGGACCCTATCGTAACAATGAGTTTATGTTTGTTCTCTTGCCATTCATGGACTGAAATTCCTCTAGATTCATTGAATTGTTTAATAATATTATGCACTATAGAGGAAATGTAGAGGATGTGTGAATCCCTTCCAAGCTGAGGAGGATTGTTTTTAAGCATTCCAGTATTTCTTGACAAACTGAAAAATCCATTTTTGCTCCTCAAATAATCAGCATTTGGTGGATATGTATGATTTGTATCAAATCATGACTACAATCACCAATTATATCACCTGTTTTAGTGATAAACTACTAGTCCTAACATGCCGAAAGAATTAAAAAGAATCAAGATTGAAACCATATCTTCAGCAACAAATTATGGTTGTGTTTAGGATACGAAGAAGGTCGGGTTCAAATATGAAGGCTTTGTGGTGATTGATTCCATCCTGCATTTGATTTGCAGTGACACACTACAACAACTGGTGTGATGATCTAGGGGAACGAAGCAGCATGCGGGCTTGGTGTGCACCACCGTCTCATAGCATGTTCCTGGTTTTAGTCCCAGTGTAAAGCACACTGGGTCCTTCCTGTGTAAAGTCTACATGTCCTCCTCATGTCTATGTGAGTTTACTCTGGGTAAACCAGTTTCTTCCCACAGTCCAAATACATGCAATTAGGCTAACTGATTACTCTAAATTGGCATTGACTTGAGTCATTGACTGAGAATGACACCCAGAAATAAAACTCATTCTAATGCTCAGCCTCTAAAGGAACACCTGCCAGATCCCAGATGTGACCAGGGAGTATGAAAGACAAACTCATCAGTCTGGAATCCCAAAGAACATCACTGAGCAGGAAATGTGATCTATGATAAAGAGTATGGGTGTATGACTGTCAGCTTCTGGAAACCTTGTGTTGGGCACAAATAGAACAGGAAGTGATGAACTTGTGGATACAGGGTTGAGCAAGGCATGGAAGGAGCTTGGGTGCTGGCGTGGTGGCTGGTCAGATGAGGACTAGGTAAGATGGTGGTTCAGCCAGATACAGGTGAGTGTATAGAGGGTCATGTCGACCTCTTGGCATGTCATCCTCATGCACGCCTTACCACAGCAGAAGGCTTCTGTATTCCAGTCACTTTCCGTGGTCCAGAATTTGATGGTATATTCCACCGTGGTGCAAGGTCCCTGGAGGCAAAGTCACTGTCTTGTCACTGTTCTGACCACCACTTGATGGAACTGAAAACACCTGAAAAGCTCTTCTTCTCACCTTGGCAATTCTACACCACATTCGACCAGGCAATGTAGATGCAATGCAGATGGCTAGCAAAGAGACTACAAGTGCAATACTGGCCAGGGAAGCAGTAAAATACAGCAAACATGACAGAATCCAGGAAGTCTAAAAAGAGTGAAGGTGTAGCAAGATGCTGTCTGTAGCTCAGGGATGGAAAACATAATGTTCGATATCTGCTCCTGCTGCCAGCCATAAGCAGCAATTGGATCCTGCGCCTGCTCAGTTTCTGCCATCTCTGTGATGGCAAAGTTTTCTATCATAATTATGGGAGACAGATATAGAAAGCATTTTCCAAAATGCTTTATTTAAAACACAAAACAGAGTTACCAAAGGGCAGAGCAGGTGCAGGGTCATTACACAGGCCTGATTTCATTGCCCAGTGAAACAGTAATATCAGGCAGAGGGTCTGAAGTGTGAGACTGGAAGCGGAGTAACAAATGGTGAAGGATTCATAATCAGGATGTCAGGTTAGAATTCAGAATGCTTAGAAAAGCTGAGGGAGAGATATAATGTGCACGGTTAAAATCTCAGTGTAAGTGATCTGTGAAAATACCAGTGTGTGTGATGAAAAGGACAGTCACCCTGTACACGCCCCAATGTTTTGAAAAAGTTCATTCGAAATTTCATCAAAAACATCAGAAGAAAAGTTGTGTAATTCCACACAGCTCAATAAATGCTGTATGCTAGGTGTTATCATATATTTATGACACATACAAAGCCTTAATCATAATAAATCAGGTCCAGGTCTGAGGAAATATAAGAATGTAAATGTAAAATCAGATTAAACACTGATGTTAGACAATAAGCCCTGGCTCACTTTTGACATTCCAATACATCTTGAGTTAAGGTCAGAGCTTGGTGCAAACAAGACGTGTTCTTCATCTAACCTTCTTGATTGAGATGTAGGACATATGTCCAAAGAACTACCCTACAAGGTCTTACAAGTAAATTCTTAATTCTGCCTTTGATGCTGCCAGAGCACTCAATAAAATGCAATGTCATGTGCTCCACAACACTTTCTTAAAGTATATCCTTTATATGCCATACTTACCCTGCAATTTCCCAGTTCCTCTGCTGTTAATATGATTGTGCCACATTTCTTGCCTGGAATTCCCCTGAAAAAAAAAACATATAAATTAATGAATATCAACCATTTGATCAAAATTGCAGTCGTTTTCATTGAAATTTGAAGGATATAAACCTCTATACGTGTAAATCTATCATTACAATTGTTTCACTCAACATTTCATTCAGTCATTCTAATGTTGCATATTGCTTCATCTTGATCCGCTTGGCTCAAAATACCTCCTGCCTTTGTGACAAGTGAATCCCTAAACAATGCATATGTTGCTAATACTGTAACTAGTCAGCCTAGTACAACATGTTATCTGTTGAGTAATTTTATTAATGAGTAATATTAATTGCCTGAATTCTATGGTTTTTCTGTCTGGAATGTTTCAAGGTAAATAAGTCTGTTACATTCCACGAGGTTTGCCAAAAATATTGAAGTTATATAGTATGTAAATTGTATTTAAGTATAATTTACTTAGACATCGGCAGGCACATGCCTATAATCACCATTTGAAAATGAAATCTGGTAGAGGAAAGTAAATCTAGAGAATAATAATAATAATAATAATAATAATAATAATACATTTGCCACTTTCATATAGCTTATTTCATGATAAGCATTTTTGTTAATGTGATTGAGTGGTATTAGTGAAGCCTAATGGAGGCTAAGGATAACACTGTATGCACACAAATCACTCTAAGCAGTACAATTATTTTTTTAAACCTCACAAAAGCTATTACTGTCAAATCAGGCAATCTGAAAATGAAAAAGCGAGCATTTTTTTATCTCTGTTTCAGTTAATGATTTCTGCCTTAAGTGTATTGTATATTGTATCAACAGCGTATGGGCTCTTTAGGAAGCACATTACTTTTTTACTTTTTACACTTCTATAATGTAAATATTAATGGGATTTTCACAAGCCTAAACAGTTATACACATGCTTTTTCTTTAATGGAAATTCACAATAATTATATAATGTACAGTAGATTTATCTATTGTACAATCCTGAGCAGGGGAAAGCTGTAAAACTTGAGAGCATATTAAGTTGGCCTTGATACTTTTGTTTGAAGCCAAAAATGCATATATAGACAGTATCAACAAGATAAAACATTGACTCAGTGAGTGTATGTGAACCATTTAATATAGTTATATGTGAGAGAGAATAAACAGGTTGCAGGGAAGGGTGCAAAGGAGCACTACTAACAAAAGAAAATGCACAAACAATTGTAAATGACATTTACAGCTTGTTACAAACTTGCACAAAAATGTCAAGTCTCTAGTTCAAACGTGAGCTGTGTGATATATCACAGCACAAACAAACCAACAAACAACCACACACACACACACACAAATGGCAGTCTTTCTCTTAAACTCCCACCTCTGCTTGTGGATTGATTGACACTGCATTGACTGGTTGTTGAGATGACCAGCTGTTTAAGGTCGCAATGTCTGGAGTTATCAGACAGTGATCAATTTGTGCCATACCTGTATACTGTCCATTGCTTTAAACGAATGGCTATAAGATTTCACCTTTACTCACCAAGTGGTTTAAAACAATATAGAACTCTTAAGGTTAATGGTGATTATGTTCCACAAAAATGGCCAATAATCTGCTGGACAGGAGTTTTAAAGTGATGACAGTGTCAAAGAACAAAATGCAAAAAGACATTAAGCCACTTACGTTTGCTGAATTCAGCACTTCTAATTATTAGCTCACAACCCCTGTTGAAATTGATGTAAATAATTACACTAAAAACAATTCATGGTAAATACCCCCCAGATCATGGGAAAAGAGAAGAGAAAGAGCCTAGAGGGGAACAAAGGTGTTGTCACCGAGCGTAAATTCACACCATATCCACCAAAATCACAGGTGATGAAACTCCTGGAAATACCTCATCTAATTCCTTCTTGCAAATGCCAGCGGGGCACTGAGCTGTATCTTATGGATGTGTTTTTACACATCCCCATTGACAATGAGTCACAGCAGATCCATGTTCATGCATAGCCATTCCTCATTTCCTGTTGATCAGCATCTGATCACGTATCAGAGCCATTCCTTAAACACAGTTGGTATTGTGAGGAAAAAAACATCCACTTAACGTTTAGTACTTGGAACAAACAGGCAAGAACACGTTAACTTGTGTCCAGGCCCAATTTGCATATTAAGGCCCTGAGTTTCGTGGTCTGCTTGACTGCTAGTGCGCATTCTAAGTGCAAGATCAAGCGTCAATTAAGCATAGTAAAATTGCTATCAAGTAAGGCAGTGCATTATCAGTGACTCACACAGTACCTTCCAGAAACCACAGAAATAGGATAAAACAGCAGCAGTTCAGCATGTGACCATGAACGGTAGGTAATATTTTAATTGGTGATTCATGTATAAAAGGTCCTATAAAATGTTCTACTAAACCCTGCTAAGGCTATGCAGCACAGACTGAACAATCCGAACAGAACAGAAAACCATTGTATATATTGTTAAGGTATGTGACAATGCATTGAGTCGGAATACATTTCTCAATAAAGAGACAGGCATTTTGGACACAAAGTTAAAACCCAGCAAACAAATGGTCTAATCTTGAATTTGATCATGTTTTTTTTTTTCTAAAGTCAGATTACCCTTTAATCCAAACCAACCACCTCTGCTTGTTTAACTGCAGGTCAAACAAGGCTTTAACAAAACAAGCTAACAAATCCAGAGTCATAATGGATAGGGAAGAATATTTTTACATACTGATTACACATGAAACTGAGGATAGTAAGGCTAGAAATGTGATGCACTATTATGTCTGTTCCACACCACCACACTTCCCCTTCAGCACCAGGTACACTTCAGCATCTCATTTTGTATGAGCAAGCCTGATTTAAAATGAGGATGTGATATGTGGAGGCACTTATGCACCTAATAGGTTGTGCAATGTTTGTGAAGCTAATTTTGCATTCTGTGTTGCAAACATCCAGAAGGAGGCAGAGCTAAGGCCACGGCAAAGGAGTGCAATTTTGTTTCTGGTCATGTTTGTCATATAATATGACTCACAACATTAACTCATAGGAAGTGATCAAAAAATTCCAATTAAATTCTGGGTCACATAATGCTTTCCCAGCTGGTTATTGAGATATACTAAAACAAGCTTGTATCGTCCTCTTAGTAACTCTCGGGTCAGGAATATGAGGAGGTTTGCATATTTGCACATTCATAGAAAAATTATGTTGATATTTATGGAGAATTTTAGCACAGGCTAGAATGCAGTAAACTCAAAGTGAACTTAGGTTGTTAGTCTGTAATCTATAAAGAAAATCTTATTAGAAATTAGGTCATTGCAGAATACTTGTCATACCATGTCATTTTGACGAGTAATGTTTATCTCTTGAATTAGACTTTGGAACTAGTAATAAATGTTAATAAAAGTAATAAACTCATTTTAAAATATAGTTAAAATCAATTATTATTGCTACAAATGGCTTACATCACTGACTTTATGATAGGAACTTCAGTGTGGAAGGACTGGATGGGACTAACCAGCTTTAGGTTAAGCAGGTCAAAGTCAGAGTACTATATCTGGAACTGTGAATTCACTTGCAGTTTATTGCTGCTCACCACTATTTCAAAGGAGTGCAATTATTTTCTAGATGCACAGTATCAGTGTCAGTAGTTTAATATGTACAAAAGGACATGGGCACTGGATGCTAAAAGTCATCCAGTCCAGCCTACCCTCCCTTGGTCAAATATGCACCTGTGTGATGTCTCACTCAGCCGGCAGACTGAGCCCATGTCATTATTAAGCACCTTAAAGATATACACTAATTGACCAAAAAAATTCAACAAGAAGGAGCTGTTGGAATCGAATCAAACTTTATATCTGAGATTGTATATATAATATTTACATTTTAATTATATAGAATATATATATATATATATAATTAAGTGATGACAATATTAGTGTGAAATGATATGTTTATTGGGGAAAACTACAAAGGAGTCTTAAGTTCATCTGTTAGGTCACTAGATACAAGACACATTTGTCTAGCAGTCAACAATCTCTCAACAAAAGGTAAATTACCTAAAATTAGCCTATGAGAGCCTTTTTATAGGGCAGTGGGGGAAGCGCTTTTACGCCCGCTTGTAGCAAGACCCAGTATCTAATCAGACCACACCTGTAATCATTTTTTAAATTTTGTATATAAAGTTTGATCAATCGAGCTGATATATGTCATAAACATGACAGGTCATTGCACTTTGTTGACTGTATATGCTGATTCATTTAAATGTACCACAGTTTTAAGTATGTTTTAGTAAGTTTATTGCATGACTACTTTAAAAAACATACAGACTTCTTTGCTTTGCTATTCTAAACTGTTTAATGTGTTTGTATTACAAATCCAATTCTTTCCAGATTGTCCCCAGTACGTGAGTAAATACATGTGTGTGTGTGTGTCAAAATATTTGGTCATTCCTGTTCAAATAATGTATTTCTGCAGCTTATACTAAGTACAATTTACATTTTAAAATCAAATTGTACACTGGCACAACTGACATGTGCTGAAATCGAATGCACTGACAGACAGTAGTATTCCAATCTAATACACTGAATAACAGCCAGTTTGTATATGCTGCTGGGACTATTTATAGCTTAAATATCTTAAAATCTTAAAAGCAACAGAAAGTTTTTCTCACAAACACAACTAAAGAATCTTAAAACTAACTAGTCCAAATGTGAGCTAACAAGCAAGCGAGCACATGATCAGTAAGGCTCAAGTAAATCAGTAAAGTACTAGTGCTCTTAATCTCCCACCTCTGCTCATGGATCGGCAGTGTCGATTGGGACGCTGAAAATAAGGTTTTAAAAGAAGGTTTTAGATTCCCTATTATAATTTATTATAATTCTTACATGCCCAACTGTAAAGGTTGATTAGATGAACGTTTAATGGTGTATATATGTAGATACCTTAATAAGAATCATACTCAGCACATGCATGTCAGAGAGATGTAGAAAGTTTACGTAGCTGACCTCTTTCATATCAGCAAAATAATATTGTCTCAAATACATCATGGGATCAGATTAGAAAATGCCAAATCCGATCATACCCTGACACTGTGCTCCCCCTTTCAATTCATTTAGACGAAACCCAGAGCCTGATAAAACAGCAACCAATGCTTCCTTCAACACCACAAGCATGCCAGAATCAGACATAATCCAATCACACGTTTTCACCAGTTATTGTTCTACATTTTCTTGTTGTTCTTTTAGACTTCCGCTTGGTTCCTGCAGAGCAGAAAACCTGGAATGACACAATTCGGTCGCACTTGTATGCAGCATTGGCCTAATTCCAAACGGCTTTTCTGCACTAAAATCCTTGACGACCCACACACATCTAAATCTGGCCTTGAGAGGAACGTACTCAGTGTCACCGAGACAAAACTACTGAAGGAAAAAAAATAATACATTTTCTAAAAAAACAAACCAAAGAAAAAAAAACTGTGCAAAAGTCTTAGGCCACTATTCGATTTGATATACCATTGTTTTAGCACAACAATGTTTGTTTCAGTATGGTTCACAATAATTTATGAGATCTTGAACCAGGAAAAAAACTGGAGGCGCTGCCTCTAAATGCAGGTGCACTTCCAGTCAGCTGGCCAATAGGAAGCTTTTAAAGAACAGTAAATACATACAATTTTCGGAATATCCCAGACTGAATAAAGACGCAGTCAATTTAGTATATGCAAGTCTGATATAGTAAAACAAAACTGAAATTCATAATTCTCATTCTAGCTAATGATTGTCCGATGGTCTAAAATGTGAATAATTGACAGCTATGCATCACAATGTCCAGTAGCACATAAATTTGTGGTCCGATAAGATTGTTATCCAAGTCTTGTTTGTTTCTTCATTTGGCTTATTTAATGTTGCTACTGGCATATAAAATGGAGAAACAATGTTTCACAGTTTCTGCACACCTCTCAGTTCCCTGCTTGAGTCTGAAATTAATACTTGTGTCATAAATAAACAATCAATGTATGGGAAAGACTGCAGAATTCTGGCTGTTTAGTTAATACTAGTACACCACAATATCCCATAGCATTACTGCATACCTGTACAACACCTTCTGCACGCTACAGAGGTATTTAGTGTGACCTCCCCTTACAGTTGACCACAGTAGCATCTTCATTGAGATGCCAAGTTGATCCTTCAGTCAGAAAAAGCATGATCGGAAATGCTCTTTTTGGAAAGGTAGCATCTATAATAACATGTTAATTACACTAAGCATTTCCTTTTGCTTTCAGATGATCTCTGCTCTGAAAATTGTGTCATTTTTGTGCGTGTACATATTTCTTGTACTGTCTGTTTCTATTTTACTGAGAAATACAGTGGAACCTTGGAATTCAAACACCTCTTCACTCCAGCAATTCGGACATTGAACGGTCTGTTTGAATTAATTTTTGTACCCAAATACAAACCCAAATTCTGACTTTGAACATGGGCATCCTAAATAAAACACTCAATGGTGTGATCCTAAGACAATGCACGTAATGCAGTCCAATCGGTGGCAGTAATACATCAATACGATATTCAAATAGCTATAAAATGCTAATAAAGAAGAACTGGGATTCGAACATAGGCAAGTTCAGAAACTCCCCTAGTCTCGACACCGATGTTCCAGTGATGAAACATGGCAAAACTACACCTGCCTATAAAGTTGTAAGCGTAATTTCTCTTGATTCCAGCTTAGAACAGATCAGATATATTGTGTTCTGGAACTAATTGTTATCAACCCCTGCAACTGATAACTCGTTACATATTTAATTCTGGTAACACAACTAATTCAAAAGAGGTGCATTCATGCCCTCAAGATGAGAGCCTCTGCTGCATATAAACAAAACCACGACCACAGAGGAATGATGACAAGCTGTAACACCTATTATAAGGAAGCATTACAAGCAAGCTTTGTGATTGTTTAGTGAGTTATCGCTCTCAGAGGTGTTTAAAGTCACTTTTATAGCTACTGGATTTTGTGGTGCTTTTGATTTTCTGTTAACATCTCTCTTTGAAATCCTAATACAGATGCATTGCTAACGGTACATCAGGTCATTGCTGGACTGAAACCTTCCCCCTTTTCCAGCCATTAATGTGGGTCAAAGGTTGCTCTCCTTATCTTTAATTAGGTTTAGTCTTTACATATGAAAACCAGTAGCTCGGAAAAATAGAACGTAAAGTCTTTTATACTAATCTTTTTTCAGATTGTTTTGCCTAGACCTTTTGATGTAATGCATTCAGAAAGTTTCATTCCATTTAACTTTTTTCACATTTTGTTATGTTGAGGTTTTGTGCCAAAGTATAACAAAATTTAAGTGTTCCCCCTTCATAAGAACGTGAAAATTGTAAAAAATGTAAGAATTCTTTTCAAATTTCTTTAAAGGAAAACTAAAACTTCGCATGAGCATGAGTATTTAGAATCGGTGTGATTAAGCTTTAATTTAGCTCCGAGGTTCTCCCATTTTTCTTGATTATCTATGAGATGTTTCTACACCTTGATTGGATCCACCTGTGGTAAATTTAGTTGACTGGACATGATTTGGAAAGGCACACACCTGTATATGTAAGGTCTCACAGCTAACGATGTATATGAGATTAAAAGAAAAAAAAAACATGAGGAGGAAAGAACTAACAGGATTGCGTTGAGACACAGATCTGGAGAAGAAGTCTGGAACAAACCAGGAGTTTTCTTGGAGCTCACTGCTTCACCAAACTGAATAATCATGTATCTCCAATTTGTGTGCCAGAAAGCATCACTCCACCAGTCTGGACTATATGGCAAAATTGACCCTTTCTTAGTACAAACAAAGAGCATTCTGAGCATACAAGAACACCTAAAGGACTATCAGCAAAGACAAAAATAAATAAAATATTTAATTAATTAAAGAAAAAAATGGGAAAATGCTAGTACCCCAAGTCAAATGATATATTTTGTTGATTTTCTATTGTTTTTAAAATATGCTTGAATTAAATGAAATGGAGTTTGATGAAGTCTGGACTCCTTTGCAGCTGATCCACTAGTCATTTTCAATTCTATTCATTTAGAAGGTCAGCAAGAGATGTTCAAACTTCAGTATGAATAATTTGCTGGCAAATGTTATTCCTTTTATAAGCTACAGTCTTTTGTCTTTATAGTACTATTACATATTTCACATGTATGAATAAAGATATTTCACATCTGAATAAAACTAATAAGCAAAGAAATTACTGCTTCCTATGCAACTGTAATGACTCCCTACTGGTACGTAATGTGTGTGTGTGTATATGTGTGTGCCCATGTTTATGCCACAATGATAGAAAGATTGGACATTCTTGACATTGCGGCAACACATTTCTGTTTTTTATTAAGAAAAAGATTTGCTTTTGGCTACTGAGGTT
>JAYJMA010048553.1:0-11024 GCA_036873895.1 Parotocinclus cabessadecuia | reverse complement strand
GCCTTCTGCTTTTCAGCTGGAGAGCGAGCGGTAAACGAAGAGCGCGTTTAAAATGCATTTAATGAATAATCCGATAACGATAACGCGACCAGGGGAAAAACTGACAGAAAGTGACCTGATGTACAACGTATTTTTGATGCCTTTTCTTAATATGGAATAGTTAAAACTCCTAACGTTCTTGAGTATACTGCCTCTCAGTCTCAGCGTTCAACAGCCGTTCAGGTCAGAGTTCCAGGGTTGCCAGATCCTTCATGGGAATCCCCCAGCTGTTCTACGCATGCAAGCCGATAAAAAGTGCACGCTAAGCATAAACAGACCTGGCAACCCTGCTGAAGGCTCGCCAGTAATCAGAAAACTGCAGAAATCCACAGCCAGAAACAGTCGCACGTTGTTCAGAGACTGCTCTTGACCCGTTCTATGCTGGACGGGCGTAGGTTTTCCGGGCTTACCTTCGCAGCTGTCTAGGCGTGGCGTTGACTGGTTGTGCTGCTCAAGAGGCAGGCATATCGGAGACTCTGGGAAGTCTGCACCAGGGGATTGTGGGAGACGTAGTTCTGTATGGACAGCCCCAGTCTTAGGTTTGCTCTTTTCTATAAACAAACTTGAAATCAGAACAAACCTTTGCCGTAACGCGGCGTGTAAAACAAAGCCGGACTGTGGACGTACCGGAGCGCTCGGGGCTGTTCCGGGCCGGTTTGGGGGGTGCGTTTTCTTTCCCTTTTCTCTGAGCGGACCTTCTCTTGGACCGGGCTCTCAGTGGGGCAGGACTGCGCGGCCGTCTGATCTTCCTGCTGGGAACGTACGGGCTGTCGTTTTCTTCTTTCTCGGCATCCGGCGGTGTGGAGATCTCGTCCGCCGCAGGGGAGGGCGGAGCCTGGGGACCGGGAGAGGGCGGGGCCTCTGTAGCTTTGCTGCCTGCTTTGAAGGGCGTGACGTGGACGGCCTCTTCGCAGTCGAAGTCGAACGTGTCGTTGCCTCCTAACGAGGAGTTGAGTCGCTCCGAGGCAGCAGGAGCTGCAGAGCGAGACTTAGAACGAGCTCTCGGCTTCTACAGGGAGGAACAACATAACTTAATAAATAAATAAAATAAAACTGTTTTTTTTAAAAACAGGGTCTGAAAAATAAACAAAGTGGCTTCTTAAGGTGTGTGACCGAATCTTAAGATCTCTACAAGATTACAGGATTGTATTTTAATCTTATTATTTCACAAAAAACAGAAAAAGGATGGAGGAAAAAAAGAACGAAGTTTTACCTCCCAGGGTTTCTTTAACGGTGCCCGCTCCACTTTGCGGCCCCTCTCGGCTCTGGGGACGGCCTGGGCCGCTTTTCTCTTGGTCTGCCTGCACACAGTGCGCTGAGGAGGCTCCGGGGTCGAGTGTTTCACCCCTGCTGTGTCCGGGAGCTCAGGGTCCAAGACCTGCTTCGATTCAGATTTCGGATCCACATCCCCCTCAAAATCCTCCTGCTGAGGGAGATTCGCCTCCACGACGAGTTCAGCTCCCCCATCTGAGGGTTGGGGTTCGACCCCTTCAGTAACGCACAGGTCCACAGAGGCGGGGTCAAACAGGGAGCTCCGCCTTCGCTCAGATCGCCTCCTTCCTTCTCGACGGCGCCGCACCCCCACAGTGGGGGGCAAAGACGTCTGGCTACTCCCTCGCCCACCGAGAGTGGCACCTACAACCACATCAAACCAAACAAATCTATTTCAGACACGGTGAGATCTGAACGTGAGTTTAAAGGTAATAATAATAATAATAATAATAATAATAATAGCCGAGACTTAAATCAAGCCAGGCATTATGACCCCTATGGCACCCCACAGTTCCATACTTACCAGCAGCAGGATCAGGGGCACACCCAGAGGGGCGGAGCTTGTCATCTTGAGTGACAGTTTGTTGCGGCGGCCTGAATCACATGAAGAAACACATATTTACAAAAATAAACAAAGTAAAAAGTGAGTAAGGAGAGAAAATTAAGGAAAAAAGAAAAGGGAATCAGAAAAGAAAAGGCATCAAAAAAAGGGAAGAAAAAAAATAAGAGACTAAATAAAAAATTGGAATATAAACTAGAATTTAAGTAAAAAGAAAAATAAAGGGGGACAAACTCAAAATATAGAAACAAAATTTTTTTTTTTTTAAATCAGTCAAAACAAAAACATTTTCGAAAGGAAAAAAAATGTAGAAAAATGAACATTTCAAAAGAAGAAACAATAATAAATCTTTATAAACACAAACACTGAACTTAAAACCACACTGGAGTGAATTTGTTTATTTAAATACTGAAACTGGACCAGTATGTAATGGTTTAAATGCAGGCAGTTCATATAATGAAAGACATTTTACTGATTTATTTTATTCAATTTCTCAGCCATTTATTCGTTCTCAGTTTTATTTCCTCCTCTATCCTACTCATAAGGTATTTTATACAATTGTCTAACATAATGTATTATTTTCTTATATTTATTATTATATTTGGTTCATCGAGTTACATTATTTATTTTACATTATTATTATTATTTATGTTATTCGGAATTTCATTCTATACGTTATAATTATTCGGTTTGACAATTGAAGAATGTATACGCTGATTAAGGACATAATGACATCATGATTACCTGGGTGACTCCGGAGGGATTAACAGCGGCTCCTCTGAGGACGGTGCCTTAAAAAAACATAATAATAATGTTTGATTCTCCTGTCCAACAGAGGTGCTGCTCTGTGGTTCCAACCCTCCAAATATGAACTGACCTGTGAGCTTTTCACTGTCCCGCCCTCGCTCAGCACTCTCTTCAGCATAAGCAGGTGAAAAATCAAAGCCTGTCTCTCTCTCTTTAGCTGCAGGATGACCCCCTGGGCTTGCCGTACCTTCTCCCTCTCGGCCTGCAGAGCCAGAGCCAGGGCTTTGTTGTTCACCTGCACGCTTTTCAGCACAAACGGCTTCAGCGTGGCTGGAAAGAGCAGAGAATAAACAAAAGTTCAGTCGTTTATAAGCCAAACAAAACAGACTGGTGCATAAACACGAGAGTCTGAAGGTGACGGTACCCGTGTTTTTCAGTTTGGAAAGGCCACGGCTCGCAGCCGACGCGCTCGCCAACCGCCTGTTCCGCTTCTCCTTCATCTTCTCCTTGATGTCGTCCAGACTCTGCTGGAACGACTTCTTCTGGACCACCCGCTCACGAGCCATTTTTCACCAAGCTGCAAGAACAATAAGAAAACACGCCGTCAGAGGGCTTCTCCCAAATAAATTCTGCCCCACCAGAGGACTTGTACCACCCAATACAGGGATTCTCTCAGGACTTCCGACCCAATAGGGGCCATCTCTTTCGCTTCCCACCTCACAGAATGCTTCCCTTGCCAGGCCCTGGACCATTGCAGCCTAGCAGATAAGGTACTGTACTACTGACCAGAAGGTCCAGAGCTCAAAATCTACCTCTGTTAAGCTTCCACTGTTGGTCGTTAAGCAAGAACCCTTAACCCACAATTGCTTGGACTACACACATATCATCTTAATATACATATTTAGGCCTATTTGTAAAGTTTAAGCAACCAAAATTATCCAAATTATCCAAAATCGCCCCTAACGTCACAAAAACTAGTTTAAAAGTGCAGCCACCTCTTTTTCCAACCCACTTTTAAACTCTTTTGTTTCGCCCCTAAGTTCTTAAATGTATATTTTAAAACACATGCAGTCCAACAAATTTAATATTTATCGAGTTTAGGCGTTTCGTTGTAAATATGAAAGTGTTTCGTGAAGAGCTTGGACGCAAACAACCAACCGGCAATAACTACGCATCTAACCCTGCACTATTATCTCTTTTACGTACCAACAATCCGATATTACTTTAAAACGGTTTGTCTAATCACTTGTAAGTGCAGGATTTATTTATTCTGACTGTTTTACGGGGGGGAAATCTCTATTCAAACTTACCGACTCACATCCGCTACTGTTTTTCCTCCAAGCGTCCGTTAGCGTTCGAACTCAGCACTCCTGTCCTCTGATTTGTCCGTTTTTTGCCTACGTCACGCACTCCCTCTAGCTGCGTAGGTAAAAAGAAAACGTGATCAAAATGAAGACAGGTTCAGGCTGTGTCCTAAATGTGTCCCTGATCCCTACTTCAAACAAATTACAGTGCGCACAACAAAATCCCCAAGTCCTCACGAACAATTTAAATCGCACAGTATAACTGTAAGTAATTCAAACGTCTTCATCGTTCAAGTGTGATTTATAAAACAACAAACTTTACTAATTAGTGCACTATGTAGTCAGCGTTGTGTGGTTTAGGACGCTTACCAACCTTTGCTAGAATGCTAAAGTTTAGGCACGCTAAATGTCAAATTATAGATTTAGTTTGAGTACAAAATTATTACTAGTGCGTTTTATTATACTATTATATTATATTATGTTCAATAAATCGAAAAGTATACCCTATTCATCGGTTTCCTTTACATTTAAATAAATATACGGTGGCCACTGTGTTTAACCGATGATCATTCCCAACAACAATCAACTTTATCTTTAAAATATCAACTATAAGTCTAAATAAAACGATTTTAGTTTAATCTGAACAGCATCCACAATCTTCCCTTTTTTACGCAGTTCAACCAATAATTCGAGAATCGTTGCATTTCTATTCCAATAGTTACATTTGTCATGAATAAATCAAATCCTTATGGGGTTCTCATTTTGTGAATCACTTTTATTTAATAAACGTACGAGTTTGTTATAAAATACAGTTTATTAGGAGTTCTGAGTCCTGTGGGTGTGATGAAGGGACCCGTATAAGAGAGGTTTAAACCTGACCCTGTGCATCCCTGGGTTATAAACGAATAATGAGACGTATAAAATAAAATGAATCAACAATAAACATGGCAAAACTATCCCAGCGCTGTCGTACAGGTTTAGGAAATCTCTTACGCTGTAGTGATTGTATTTATTTTTACATCCTGCTGCTAAAAGATTGCCTATAGCCAGTGTCTGATGTTTCACTCATTTGTTACAACAAACAAAAGCAGTTGTGAGATTCGGGTTTTCCAAGTTACAGCGCCATTAAACCCAGAGCCTCCTCCTGCTGCTGCTGCTGGGGACAGAGTAACGCAAACACACAATCTAATATCATAGAGAAACTAAAGCAGACAAGAGGTGTTTGCTCTTCTGATAAGATCGCGTCATTAGGTGAACATATGGGGCATTCATATGAAGTTTCAACATGAACAAATCAAGAGCAGGATGAGTGGAGCCTGTGTTAAAGGTGCAACAACCGATTCATTTCTCCAAGCATACTTTTAATCCTTACGTTTACTATTTGTTCTACTCTACCGTGGCTCCTCTGGTTTATCTGGTATACATGTTATGATGATACCTGCTATGCTGTATGGAGATTGGGAAATAATAGGAATAAATGGGTTTCTGGACAGCTTCTTTATTTTTATTCAGTACAGAAGCTCTAAATGTTCAAGGAAACAAGCTGTGAGAGAGTACAGAGTGTGAACGTACACTCAAACGAGAGGTGAAGCCATGCCCAAACTCAAACAGGTTGGCAGCCGGGTCAATCAGAAACACTACTGTTCTTTCAGGACGTCAAGGAACCAGGTAGCAATGTCCAGAAAGAAACAACAGAAATAGGCTCCCATTATCCATTATCCAAATGTTATGGGATAACAGCGTTTGACCAAGTATTCAGGTCGATTTGAGACATAGGTTCGTTTATTCGAATTATTTAGGACAAAGAACCTGGAGCAGGACGTTGATAAAGCAGGGATTGATATGAGCATGACTGACCTGTGTCATAATGGGTTCGATGCGTCTAATCAATAGATACTGTCGACAAATAAAGAGCCTCCACCCTAGGACCACAACAGGGCTCCATTTTAGGAGAGCTAATCTTTTTATTTAAACTCGCCTGCAAAAGTAGACGGCGCTTCTCCCCGGATTTGAAAGTTTAACAATGTTTTGGGGAACAGAGGTTTTCTTTTTTTATACCTGCCTCACACCTAACACCTAACCCTAAATTCAATGCTAAACCTAATCTTAGTAGCCAAATGCAATGGGATTTAAAACACCAACCGTTCAGTCAGGAGACGAGAGCGGCATCGCACACCTGTGCATTTTAGGAGTATAGCAAGGTTCTGTATTAGGACCATTTTTTTGTTGTGCTGCACAGACCATTTCTTACAAGACATTTAATTTAATTAAAGTATGAATTAATGATTTTACACTTTCTATGTCCCTCCCTCTTCAGCATCTCTTCCTTTCCTAGAGAACACTCTTCTTCTTCATTACAAATGAAACTGGGCAACGTTTTAATGAGCACATGATAAAATAAGCAGCAATAACAAGCTCCATTTAACATTTCTACTCATACACCCGTTCCGTTCTTTCTGTATTGCTGAACTTCAGTTCCTTGTTTTTTTTTTTTCCTTAACCACGAACCCATGCCCCACTAACCCGACTTAGATTGCTGATTCATTTAAGAACAACTTATTTTTGTGAGGAGTCAGATATATGCGTAGGTGTGTTAGAGATAAGAGAGTTACAGAGCGTGCGCAGGGTGCGTTACAGCTTGCTAAAGTGTGTGTTTTGGGTGTGTGAGAAGGCAACTTTTACATTCATTCACACTTTTACAGCTCTGTGTGAACATCCGCATAAATACGACCTTACAGCAGGGACCATAAAAGCAGCTGGGTGGGGAACTCACTGGATGTTGCGCACAGTTTTCTCTGGACAGCCGAGACGAAACCTGAACGTTCGCTCAGAAACACAAAGTCAGGAAAAGTCAGGATTAGATCCACAGCTCCAACTGAGCAAGCCTAGGGCGACAGTGGCAGGGAAAATCCCCAAATGTCATGAGGAAGACACCTAGTTAGGACCAAGACTCAGATGTTACTATGAAGAATAATCTACCATAGAATATAAGATAATAGTATTTATAATAAATCAATTAATAACTATAGAGAGCGCAAAAAGAGAGAGAGAGAAACAAGTCTGAAGACCTGTTTGGTCACCAGGATGCAAACCCGGACTCACTGAACGACGAGGAGAAAATGACTTGATGAATAAGAATATGCCTCTAATGCTAATGATAATGCAAATGTTTTTGGTTCATATTTCCTGATTGCCCGAGCCCATTTGCAGAGGTTATCGCGTTTATGACTCACCGCTGGTATTTCCTCTTACGAACGGCACGGGAGCGTGATAGGAACACGATGACTTTACTAAAAGGTCCGGAACGAACCCGAAAAGCAGAATGACCTATGACACTTTAGCAGCAGTTCCAGTAGAACTGGAGCTAAAATAAATCAGTGCAAAGCATCTGAATGAGTCTGATTAGAGTCATTCAAATGATTCGTACAGTGAGCATGAATTAGAGCCATGTTTAGAGCCAAACGATTCACTGATTCAAAACGCTGAATCACTAAACAAGAGAGGAGAAAATCTTAGCCTTGACCAAATGATTCACTGCTTCAGACACCAAGACCAAATGATTCATCGATTCCGAATTTCAGACCCAGTGCAGAAAGTGGAAAGTGGACATTATTTTTAGACTTGATGATTCACTGATTCAAATAAATTCAGCGATACAGCAAACCAAATAATGACTCACGAATTCATACACTGATCAATCGATTCAACGATTCAAACACCGAATCACCGAACGAGAGACGAGCAAGTCTCAGTTAGGAACAAACGATTCGCTGATTCCTGAGACAGGAGACCAAGTGACTCACTGATTCAGACACTGATCCAAATGCTGACTGGATGAACGAGTGACGAGCGAACTGACCAAAAAGATTCACTAATTAAAACTGATTCAAACCGATCTGCAGGACTAAATGATTCGGGACCGACACTGATTCACCGGTTTAAACGTTGACTCGCTAAACGACTCACACGATGAACGATTCAGCGATTCCTTAAATGACTCTCTGAACGAACAAAGGGGGGATTCTTTGCCTTTTAATTTTTTCTTGGTTCCTCTACAAATCTTGAATCCTGTGGGGAAAAAAGAATGATCCATTTTTGTGTTTACGTGCAGATGTTTTCCTCAACACAACACGTTTGCTCACCTGGTAGAACTAAAAACAGAGATCAATTGTATAAACAAGCTGAAGGTGAAGCTCCTGTTTGGATCGAGGCCATGCCAGCCGTTTGCAGATAAGATTATACGCCCTTGCACAGCACTCAACTTCAACTTTCGTAACAAGGTGGTATTTCAAATATTTGCAGAAACCGTGGTCCGTCGGCGTCGTGCCTCCTATGCGTCGTCGGTACGAACCTGAACGTAAAAGAACAAGGTGGAAATAAAATAAGTTAGGTTATTATTTCTGGTGTTTTCATCTTACGAGGCCCTGCTTCCAGTTCAGCTGGTTTCTTTCCCACATTCAACACTCAGTGTGACATTGGCTCGGTCTCAGTCATGCATGTGTTTAGTAAATTCGAATATCAGATCGTTTTCACCTTACGAAACGTTCTTAGCCCACACTAAACGAAATATTACAAGTCTAATATTAAGCCATTTTCTTCGTTTGCTTAAATTAAGAGAAAGATTATACATATATACACATATATACATAAATAACATTATATATATATAATTACTTATACAAATAATTTATTAGTTTCATTCTTTATTGTATATTTTAATGTATTTTTCACGCTCTTTTTCATTAAAAAAGTGTTTTTTTTTTACTTTGTTCATTTATTTTCTATTATGTTCATTTATCATCTATTTCTATGCCCCCTTTTCTATTGAAACAATATTAATTGTTCTTTATTGTTAACTGTTCTTGTTTTATTCGCTAACAGGATAGTATATTCAAATTATATCTTTTATTTTTCTACTCTGTTTCATTTTTTATTCTGTCATTAAAAAAACAGTTGCTGTTTTTTACCAATTAATATTGCATTTGTACATAATAATAATAATAATAAGCAAATTTGTATATTTAATTTTCCCGTTTTATAGATTTACTTTTTATTTTCCCATGCTGTATTTCTTATTTTAATGGTTATCTATTTAGAATTTTTAAAAAATGTATTTGCTTTAATTTATTTGATATTATTTTAGATTCAGCTACATTTTCTTGAATTTCCTTCCACTTTACATTATTTAAATAAAATAACAGGGTCCATAAAGTGATCCGTCTCCTTATTTAAAACGCACCAGGGCGTTTGGATTTGCCTCTGCCAGCTTAAACTGAATCTCTATTATTGTTTAGTGCGTGTTTTTGACCATATAAAGAGCAGTGCCCTTTTCGCACACCTCATAAACGCCAACCAAGGTAAACGTCAAACATATAACCCGCATTGAACACATTAAATCTGATCTCGATCTCCATGTGCTTGCTGCTTCTGCTCCTGCTTTCAGGTGCTGGGGTAAGTGGGCGGGGCTTGCTATATAAGCCGAACCTGCACTGTTGATGACCAGGTCAGATCCTCCAGGTCCTGAGCTTTGGTTCTTCTGTGCGCAACTCCGACCCGATGATGCCCCGTTCGGCCCTCCTGACCAGCCTGAAGCTCCTGGTGCTGCTCATGGCACTTTGGAATGCAGCACAGGCTGAAAACAGCACAGTACCAGTGGTGAGGCCTTCTGCTGCTTTTATTCACTCTTTATGTTCCTAGGTCTCTTTTTCTTTCTTTATTGCCATCTATTTTTAGTGATTAATATATATATACATATATAATTTCTCTCGTTTTATGTACTAGTAAGCATTCTGTTGGGATTTTGATTGTTGTGCCAACGTTTTGGCCGACCCACAGCCAAAATAAATAAATAAATAAATAAATAACTACCAACGAAAAGAAACGTCACATAATTATATGTCAATTGTGTTCTTAATGCTTTTAATATAAATATATACTCACTTTTATTTGTTTCCATCTATTAAAATTTTAACCACGACCCTGACCAAGAATATCAGCAGGAATATTTTATTTAATTTATATTATATTAAATGTATAAATAAATCAATATAAATAACTCCCCCCTCCCGATATTTTCTTTTTCTAAATGTATTTTATATATGCTGTTTCCTGTTTAAATTGCGTTATTTATTATGACTACAATTTAGTTTCCTATATCCATTATTCGTTTCTATGCAATTCTGTGAGATTTATTTACTCTTATTAAATCGAACTTCTAGTTTTCAACTCTGATGTTCACCTGCGTTTGCTTTGTCTATTTTTAAAAATTGGTTTGAAAGTTTATTATTCTTTTATGCCGTCGTTTCACTTTTCATGTGGAATGTGTATCCTCTTTCTTTTCTTTTACTCCTTTTTTTTTTTGAGGATTACGGATTGATTTATTTACTATTTAAAGCGCAAACTTTTTTTTAAAAGATGTTTTTTTCTCTCTTTTTTTTTAGCACTTTGTACTGTCCAAATCTTTAAGCCGAGGACCCGTTTTATTTGCCTTTTAAACTACGCAGGCTTTTCCATATGTTCCTTTGATTAGAAGCGACCCGTGTGTGTGTGTGTGTGTGTGTGCGTGTGTGTGTGTCTGTGTGTACAAGGAACACAATCCATCTTATTTACAGTGAGATCTTTTGATTTCGCTCCTATATTTACATCCTTGATGGATGGAGGACGTTTGAGATTATCTGCCCAGTTGAATCTGATAACTGGTGTGGAAACAGGAATTGGGAAACTCGTGATGGGCGACAGAGCGTAAATGGAACAGACGACAATGGAGGCCGTGGAACAACGAAAACATTCAATGCAAATATTTAGAGAAAGTCAGCCACGAGACGGAACAGCAGGCGATGGTTTGCTGATGATCTAAGTAAACGGAGGGATTACAGCGCTTCGCCACAGCTTAACGCCCCTCCCTCAGGTCTTAATCACAAGACCTGCTTTGGATCAAACACCACTGCACTTTTCGGAGCGATCCGTTTTGAGCTCCTGTTGCTTTAAGTGCCAGAGTGGGACACCTTAGGGAATCGATACACTGAATCACACACACACACACACACACACAAACACACACACACACACACACACACACACACACACACACACACACACACACA
>JAYJMA010048542.1:0-11024 GCA_036873895.1 Parotocinclus cabessadecuia | reverse complement strand
TATATATACATACACACACACACACACACACACACACACACACACACACACACACAAAACTCACAACTCAGTTTGATTACACTTTTTCAGAATGTAACTAATACCAGAACAGTCAGATAGAAAACTTGAATATTGATCAAAACTGTACAAATCTGATCAGATGATCAAATCTGTCTCTTCTCAATGTGAACACGCTAGCTCTAAGTGAAATCCTTCTCTTAATGCAATCAGCAGCTCCAGTTATTCAGTGTCTTCATGTATGTGTGTAAAAATATTTGCAAAGTCAGATTTCGTTTTTAAAATAAATTAACCGGCTTAACATTTTGTTGCGTTCTGTGGTTATATGACTTCAAATTGTTCAGTGTTTTGTCAGTGAAGCTAGATGTTTGGTATGTGGATGCAATTCCAGTAGCTCCAGTAAAATTGTCAGTTGTTTTCTGCACCGTGTTTAACTTGTTTGTTTGTTTGTTTTTTCTGAAACCTATAGCTGCTGTTTCACTTATGGTGTGAAATGTAGTTTCACTTGCTGAACAAGTCATTTCTCACAGTTACCATAGTAGCTGCTGTTTTCTCTGTTCTTTGATGGTCAGGACCCAAACAATACCAGCAAAAATCCAACCGTTTTTGGGAGGTGCATCATTCTCAGCACTGTGAGTGGTTGTAAATTGGACATAAGAGGAGGCACAGAGAGCGAGGGAGTCTGAGGCGATATAAGACAAAAAGCTTGGGGTGGAGAACGTAATGTAGTCTGACCAAGTCCAGATTTTACTGGTTTTATTACATCATTCTATGAAGAGCAGGGAGCATGCCCACCAAATATAATCAGACCACATTCTTGTGTGTAGTCTTACCCAACAAGACTGAGCTTAACATTGCTGTGAGGGTGAGTTTATGCATGTTTTATATTTTCCATTGAAATGAGAAAATGTGGCCAACTGCCGCAAACTTGTTTGCATGATTTTTGTCATTAGATACATGATCTTACTTACTTATTTAATCTCCTCATTTAGTTGTTATTCACTAATGTTTCTACTGAGTAATGGCACGTTTTTCTACATTAAAATAAATACATGACTGAAAGAGTTAATTCATTGTTATGGGGTATTTAATAAAAGTACACACTAAGTATTATGTGAATTGGATAGCGTGTGGTGTCCGGTGGCCATCTTTTTATAAACCTTAGTAAAGGAATGCAGGTGAAGGTCGGTTTTAACATGTCTGTGTGTGGATTTCTAGCTGAAGGACAAAGGACAGGACGTGATCACCCACCTCTCTGGACTACTTGACATTAATGAACTTCACTTGTTTGGGCTTAGTTTAGTAAAGGGTAAGTAGGTGTGTGGGTGTACGTGTGAGTCATGGCTGTATTAGATTGTCAGAGCAAGGCTAAAAAGATGTATTACATGTATTACTCCAAGTTTTCATAGACTTAAATTCATAAACATAAATTATATTAGGGATGCACCGATCATGTTTTATGCTGCCGATTCCGATACCGATCACATTGACTGGCTGTAAATGTTGATTTAGTTCCGATGAGTGCTACTGGCTAAGTGATCTGGGAAAAAGCATGTTATTCCAAGTCCAACATGTTGGACTTTTTACAAGAGAATACAAAATACTTGCAGGCACAACTATTCAGTCAAGCGGACAAGTGAAAAACACCAATTTACATGCTCTCACCAACAAAACCTTAAACATATTGAAAACATTAAGTCTCTCAACAACCTAAATAGTCTGACTGTTGCTGCTCGGGGTGCCCTCTTTTTATTCTCTGCACTGAGTTTTGAAACGTACTTCGTTCTTCAAATGACGTATTAAATTAGCATTTTAATGTGCTTCCCCTGCTAGGTATTTTTTGGTTGCATGTGTTCCAGGATGCAAACTTTACATCACTCTCACAGACCATGTAAAAAGTTTCTTACATGAGATAAGCTTGTTTCTAAACTAGTCCTGATATAACCTTGCACACGTGTCCCTGGAATGACCACTATGCATGCGTGCGTGGGCAGAGGACGGAGTAGGATGTGGGGTTGGAGGGTGGTGTTGATACTTAAGCTCTTTTACTAAGGAATGTGCAAACCAAATCAGAAAGTAGGCTGCAATAACTGTCTGGAAGAAAGCTGTTTTGTTTATATTACACGCCCACTTGTTGACATAGAACAGCATATATACAGTGGTGCTTGAAGCTTTGTGAACCCTTTCAAATGTTGTGTATCTTTGCATATGTGACCTAAAGCATCGGCATATGTTCACAGTCTAAAAAGTAAAGAGAACCCAATTAAACAAATGACACAAAATAATATAGATGGTCAATTATTTGTTGAGGAAACTGGTCCATTATTAGAGAGGTTGTGTGTGAGTGGCATGTGTATGTGAACCTTTGCTTTCAGTTTCTGGTGTGATGACCTTTATAAGCAACAACTGTAACTAAATGTTTTGGGTAACTGTTCCAGCTACAGCAAAACAAACTTAAACAATTACACTACCACCACCACATATCAGAGAGGGGATATGGTTTTTTTCTGGACACCTTTTTTTTTCCTTTATCCAGACAACTGGATGAAGGCAAACATAAATTAAACATCAATTAAAATGCTTTCTAAATACCCTTTTGGCTTATCCATCTCATCTTTGATACTTCAAATGGGCGCAGTGGCTTTGCTTGAAACACTGGAGTGTTGCGTTTTATTCCTTTGGCAATTTAATGTACAAACATGGATTTACCAGATATACCGTTTTATACAAACGTTTTATTCGGCCACCAGTAAATTTGATTTGCCCTTTTTTTTTAAGCATTCTTTTAATAACCACATATATTTTTTCAGTCTTTTATTGGAATACAACACCTGGCAGCTACACTGGGACGCCAAACTTGACCAAAGAAGTTTGATCAGGAAGTCTTTTTGAAAGCGTAGCAGCCAAGAAAGGGGAATTCGGTACCAAGATATTCCAACGCTCAAACACATAGGACTGCTTGATAGTGCAATGGCTATATATCAAATATTGTTTATGATTTGTATATTATGGAGTGAAAAATCCAAGTTTCAACATTTTTTAAAATCATGAACATTATGGTATACAGCATCTCACATGTTTTAGCTATTTTATTATATCTTTTACCTCCCAAATTCTGTTTAGCCCTGTCTAGGATTATTCCTGCCTTGTACCGTGAGCTGCTGGCTAGGTACCCAACTTTCCCATAACCCTCACCAGGATTAAGTGGTTAATGCTGACTAATGACCATATACAGTATCAAAGTGTCAGCTCGTCAATGTTTTCCCATGAAAAGATATAATAAAATATTTACAAACCTGTAAAGGGTGTACTGACTTTTGTGAGTGTAAGGGTTAGCCAGGGCCTCTCGGGGCACAAGGCTGGAACAAAGTACCAACCCATCTTATGGCACATGGACACTAAAGGCACTTTAGGAACACCAATTAGCCTAACACGTCTTTAGTCATCTGAGTAAACCAACACAGAAAGGACATTTATACTTCACACAGCAGAATCCAAGGTCGAACTGAGAACACTGGTGCTGTGAGGTGCCTGTGCTGCCCTGTGATCATTTTACAACTGCTAAAACCTAATACATGGTGGCCTAATAAATTTGCACAGTATTGTTTGGCCCACTGCTATTTACAAATACCAAATTGGAATATACAATAGGAAACACAAACAATAGGAAAAACAAGGAACAGGAACACTGTAAGCACTGTACATGTATGCGTTTTGAATACAAGTGTGATAGACGCCCGTTTGTATTAACAATCATTTTATAATGGTTTGAATTAGATAATGACCACTTATTCTTGGACCCAGAGAAGAAGCTAAGCACATACTTCCCTAAAGCACGGAAGCGGAACACATTACCGGTACGTAAAAGATGGCTAAATCACAACAACAAATGCAACGTGAAGCATTTCCATTAGGTCTCACAATAACTGTGTATCTTCTTATCTTCTTGTTTTAACAGAAGAGATTAGTTCTTCATTTGAAAGTCCAATACTACATAAAGAATGGTCAACTATTTGCGTATGTAGCATTCATGTTTTGTTGATATTCCCATTGTGTCCTGCGGGAACTGAGCGACATCCTTCCTGTTCAAGATCCCTTTTCATCACCCCATTTGTTGACTACAGGGATGAGAAGGCCCGCAGCCTGTACTGTACTGAGCTGAGAGACCGAGTATTGTGTTCTCAGTGTTATGAGCAGGAAGGCAAGTATTTCCTGCTGGCTGCATATGCCTTACAGGCAGACCTGGGTGACTGGAGGGAGGGAGAAGAGCAATACTTCAATACACAGGGCTATTTTCCTCCTTGGGTGAGTTAATTTGTGTGTGAGTTGTTTCCATTATAAACTAAAGTTACAGATTTCCTGGCAAATATTTGGTGGCATATTGTGGGCACACTTTTACTGACTGCATCTTATCGGTTCCTATGGATTTACAGTTCTTCTGTATTCTGATCTTGACCTTGTACAACCCCAATTCCAACGAAGTTAGGACATTGTGTAAAACAAATAACAACAGGATACGATGATTTGCAAATCCTTTTCAACCCATGTTCAATTGAATACACTACAAAGACAAGACATTTAGGGATAATATATTAGGATTTAGGGATTTCGTCATCTACAGTCCATAATAACATAAAAAAACAGAGAATCTGGAGAAATCTCTCCAAGTAAAACCAACATTGACTGCCTGTGACCTTTGATCCCTCAGGTGGCACTGCGTTAAAAACCGACATCATTCTGTAATGGATATTACCACATGGGCTCTGGAAAACTTCAGAATACCATTGTCAGTGATCACAGTTCATCACTTCATCTGGTCTGGTCTGACAAGTCCACACTTCAAATTGTTTTTGGAAATCATGGACGTCGTGTCCTCCGGATCAAAGAGGAAAAGGACTGTCTGGATTGTTATCAGCGCAAAGTTTAAAAGCCAGTGCGTTATTTCTAATGGCATGGGTAACGTCTTTTAAAAGGACGTCTCTGCTTATTTCAGCAAGACAATGCCAAGCCACATTCTGCACGTGTTACAACTGAAGTTGTACATCAAGCAAGAATGGGAAAGAATTCCATGTGCACGTGTTGTTAAAAGGAAAGGTGATGTAACACAGTGGTAAACATGCCCCTGGCAGAACTTTTTTGGAACATGTTGCAGGCATCACATTTAAAATTGGTGATAGATAATAAAGTTTATCAGTTTGAACATTAAATATCTTGTATTTATACTGTATTCAATTGAACATAGGTTGAAACGGATTTGCAAATCACAACAGAATCACAACATTCTGTTTTTGCTTGTTTTACACAACGTTCCAACTTCATTGGAATTTGGGTTGTATTAGATCTCTGCCACATTTGAATTTCCTCCCCATGTCCAGGTTTATTCCAGATACTCTGGCTTCCTCTCATATTCCAGTGTTAACTGGTCAATTAAACGGTCTCTCTAAATTGACCATGTAAGTAATGTATGGGATTGCCAGATGTAAAAGGCGGAGGGTTGGGCTCCTGGTCAGCAACTCATTCTTGTGAATTCATAACTCAGAAATTACAGAAACAGCAAGAACACTTCCTCCTCTGTATGCCAAGTAGCATGGGAGGAACTAAACAAAAAAACAACTATTATGCAACATCTGTTTAAAATGCACTTAATGCAATATTGACGGCACAATGTGATGTTCAAAGTGCTGTAGCTAACCCAAACGAAATTCGTATTATAGAAAAGAGGCATATATGATTTTCAGTGGTTGTGTCCAAGCTTTTGACTGTTACTTTATGCTCAAATTGTTCCCTGCAAATGAGGTTAACTATAATATTATATCCAGAATACTAATACAAGATTGTATATAAACGTATTTTTACTTATTTTTTAGATTTTAATAAAACGAGGACGTGACTATCTGGTGAAACACACCCCTTCCATGCATAAGGAATTGACTGGAATGTCTGCATGCAATGCTTCTATGCTCTTTATTGAAGAGGCCTGCAGCCTGAATGATGTACCTGTAACATTCTACAGCCTGACCAAGGTCCAAAAACAACTAAATGCACTATGTTTCCAAAAGCATGCACAGTAACTGGTGGATTCAGCATTTTCAGCCACAACACTTGCTAATAGGTGCATGCAATCATGCAGTGTCCATAGGCATACAGCAGGATGGATTGTACTGACCAGTTCATCATTTTCAAAACAAGTTGGGATGGTATGGAAAATGCAAATAAATAGAATCAGTGTTTCTTACATTTACTTTGACTTTTATTTTATTGCAGGCATTATGAACAAAACATATTTCATGCTTTATCTGTTCAGCTTAATTTCAATTGTTAAACATACATTAAAACATAGAAAACTGCATTTCAAGGCTGCAACACATTTTTAATGGGGCAGGGCACCTTATGGCTAGTTTTAAACTTGGGGAAAATGTGATTTCAAACATGTGATCATGATTGTTAGCATGTTTTCCTACAATTGTGTGAGAAAATTATTGAAATCTTTAAAAACATTTTCTGATTTGGCTTGTTTTGCATTGTCTTGTTGAACAATGCATATACGTCCCTGGAAAAGATCTTGAAGGCAGCTTATATTACTCACACAGTCTACTTTTCTGCATGAATGCTTACATCACAATAGTGTAAATGGCCTTTACCAAGTACCCATACCATGATAGACCCTGGCTTTTGGACTTGTCACTGATATGTTTCATTTAAAAAAAAAAATATCTGGTATACTGATTCATCTGACCACAATACACATTTCCACTGTGTGATAGTCCAATCCAGTCCAGAGATGACAACGCCACTTTGGAATATAGTTAATATAAGACTTTTCATAAGAGATTTTTGCATGGAGTGAATGTCACTCTGTATTGCTTTGTATAGGTTTGCCAAAGTCAATTTCCAATGTGATTGGAAATGAACAGCAGTTTGAATTGTTTAATGATATTATGTACTGTAACGGGAGAAATGTGCAATTCACTTCCAGTCTTTCTCCAAGGAAAATAGTTTCTAAACATTTCAATAATGTTTATATGCGTTTGATGACAAACTGGAGATCCTTTGTTCCTCAAAGACTCTGGATGCTGTTCATGGTTATTATCATTTTTTGACATTACCTGTTTTAAATTATATCATTATTTATTTATTTTTTTACTTAATTTCTACCCATAAATTCCCCTGTACCAACTTTTTTTTAATGTGTTCCGGGCCAGGTTTTTTGCCATAAGTTTTATTGACTGAGTTTACATTTCACAAGTCAAGATTTCAATGTACAATGCCAAGCATCATCTGTACATAAGCAGTGGAAGTGCATTTTCTGCTGTGATTAATCAAATCTTCATCATCCGTCAGTCTGACTGTGGAATCTGAGAACACTACAGTTGGCTACTATAGTCATGGCATATCACTTCCCATTTGCTTTTCCTGGCTTCTTCTTTTTTGACATGGTAACAGCACACACCAAGCTTTAAGTCATTTAAGTTTGATGTGGTGAAATTCCAATGCTGACACTGGAAGTCTAAATGTGAACCAGGTCGCATTGTGAAGGGTGTTTTAGAACTACTCTATATTTAATGCTCAGAGTTTGTCAGATTTTCATGAACTGTTGTCCATGTAATATACCATTAAAGCATCACTCTACCTTCCTATTACTTTTCCTTTTCAGGACAAAAAAGAACAGAGAGCCAGTGTGTTGCTGGGTCTAGCTTTAACAGGACTACAAATTTATGAAATAGAGGTATACATGTTCTCCATACAGTGTGTGTAAACACATATTGTTTTAAAAACCCATTATTGTTAATTGTTTTGATTAGTGTAAGCATGTGGATTGTTCTTTATTTCCAGGCAGTCAGTGGAAAACAGCAGCTGCTGTATGAATGTATTTGGTCAGGCATTGATCGTCTTACCTTCCAGGTACATTATTCTCACTTTTGATAAATGCTAGTTATCCATTCACAAAGTTCTCTTCCTGTTTGAAACACTTCAGTTGTTCTTTTAGCTCTTTTCTTGGTGTACCATCCAACATTAATAAAACTGTTGATATCAATATCCTTTTCTATTTCCCTTACTTAATGCTATATTATTCCATTATTCCCTTAATCACTATCCAACCCTGAATCCCTGAATTCTTGATGCTTCACTGTGGTCTAGCACAGATGATGAGATGATGAGAGACGTAAGGTTAGCTGCTGTTGGTGTAATTAAATTGGGTAACAAAGCTAAAATGTCTCTAAGTTTTATTAGCTGGGTTTATGAGACTGTTTACTTCAACAGAATGTGTAGTGCGGTAGCACTGATATGAGCAGTTTTGCCAGCCAGACAGTAAAACACAAGGTGCTCTTATCAGGGTCGTAAGTTCGAGATAAGGGCAGATTGCCTGGCTGGGTCACACCTGGTGCTGTATACGAGCTCAGCCCTCCAATCCCAACACCTGCTGAAGCACATCAGCAACAGCCATCGTGTGCATCTCAACACAAAGCATTCACCCAAGCAGCTGCAGAGAGCAGGTTAGTGGCACCACAACTTCTTACTCCAACTCAGGGGAGCAAGAAATGTTATTAAAGTCATTGTTAAATGTGTTCTATCCAGCCTGGTCTGCCCGATGCTTGCTAAGTCCTGCCGATTGATAAGTGCTAAAGCATATCTAATGCATATTCATTCGTTCATTGTCTCCTACACTTAATCTTGCACAGGTTGCAATACAGCAACATTGTAGGGCACATACACACACTAAGGGAACTTGGGAAACACCAATTAACCTAACACGGGGAATGTGGTACCTGGAGTACCCAGTGAAAACCCACTCTGACATGGGGTATGATTTGACTAAAAAAGTCAATATTTAACATACATTTACTAGTAGTAATGTTTTTACATTTTGTGATTTTACATTACATATAGCTACCATGCAAAGATGGTAATGCCTGGTCAACGTCAATGTCCTTTTCAGTATCCTTTTTAGGATATTAAACAACACATACCTGTATTGTATCACAATTCAGTGTGCAGTCCTGCTTACAAGCTAAAAATCTGTCAAAACCAAATTCCACTTTTTCTTTTCTTCAGTTTCTGTGACTCTTTTAACGTCAGTAGATACATTTCCCGACCCCAGGGTCGGGATTGAACCAGAGATCTCGGAGCTGTTAGGTAGCAGTGCTAACCACCACCGTGCCCCACCATGCCTCTCCTATTCCATGTGGATATAGAATTGAATTTCTCATACGAATAAACAAAACTAACATTTATTAACATCAAAACTGAACTGTCACACTTTAAAATGTACATTTCATATCACAAATCTATTCATGCTAAATAGTTAAACATTCTGCTGCTTTTTTCAGGAGGAAGGACATACAGAGAGAAGTATATCAGTGACAGTACTGATCGAGAAGCAGAAGGCAGCGAGGATGAACTTCCAACCATGAAGCTGGACAAGTTCTGGCAGTGCTACGCTGACCACAACACTGAGAGAACTACGGGAATTTCTAAAAGAGCACAGTGGAAAGGTTAGAAATGCAGAAATGCCGTGATTTCAGTTTTGTAAACTGTGGTGAATTATAAGTAAGCACGGTGAGTCTTAGTTCCCTGCAAAGACTGTAACAAGTATAACAATTTAACTTGTGTCAATGTCAACAGCATCGCACTCACACACCACTGTGAATTTGACACCAAGTCTAAGCTATGAAATGACAGTCAAAGAAACGTTAATCTAAATATTACAGCAGTCATTTACGTTAACATACTTTGAGGGATTTTTCAGTAATGCTAATGCATTCTAAATGTGTAGTGAATCAACATCAATGTACTTAAAATGTTTCATTATTCCACATTATAAAATTATTTGATATGCAAAATTCCATGTTATTTAACTAAAAACAATTCTAAATGCAAATTGCTATTTAAACATCTGGTAAAAAAATTGCAAATAGTGGGAATTTCTTTTTTAAACGATTAATTTGTTTTGAAAAAGCTCATTTTAGAAACTACATTCACCTTAACTTTATGATTATTACATAACAACACATTATGAATATTACATAAACAAACTGTAATTATTCTCTACCTGTTTTGTGCTGTTGTTTTTGCTTTCCCTGATAGTGTCTGTTGGAGGGTTTAATAAAGTAAAATGCCTTGCTTTAGTGCCATGACAGGCCATGGTTATAGTGATTTTATGATAGGAAAGGGTATTAGTAACCTTAATATGTTTTGACTTAAAATGGTCAAAATTATGATTTGACTGAAAAAAAAGTCAGTATTTAACATACATTTACTAGTAGTAATGTTTTTACATTGTGTGATTTTACATTACATATAGCTACCATGCAAAGATGGTAATGCCTGGTCAACGTCCTTTTTAGGATATTAAACAGCACATACCTGTATTGTATCACAATTCAGTGTGCAGTCCTGCTTACAAGCCAAAAATCTGTGGAAATCAAATTCCACTTTTTCTTTTCTTCAGTTTCTGTGACTCTTTTAACATCAGTAGATACATTTTTCCAGCTCGTCAAATTCAAAAAACAGCAAACAGCCAACATCAGTATTTTGTACCCTCCATTTCTCCAGTTCTTCATTAAATACTTTGAATGCCATATAGTTAACTCGTGCACATGTTCCCTATATACATAATTGGTCTCCTGTTAAATCAAAAAGTAAGTCAAAATGGCCATAGCAGAATGGTTTCTGGTTTTAAAAACCCAGAAATAATTTGTCACAAGTACTGTATACTATATACACAAGTGTATAATAGCAGTTCTAAAATGACTTAAGTGTTATTCTGAGATTTTAGACCCAAATTATTTGTTTTATGCTGCCTTTTCTTCTTTACGTTCATGAACCTCACAGGATGTGATTCGGATAAGCTCGAGCTATGTGTTGATGAACCAGATGAGATGTTTGTTGATGGCCCTGAAGAGCTTCTGCATTTGACAGAGCTTCTGGAAGGTGTATCTGTGGATGGTCCACCATTAATGACTGTGCCTACCTGCATAGGTGAGAGGTCAAAAGCCTGCAACAGT
>JAYJMA010048531.1:0-10000 GCA_036873895.1 Parotocinclus cabessadecuia | reverse complement strand
TACATCCTCTCTTTGCTGTATGTACTCAGGAAGGATTTGGGGTATTTTTTAAATAAGGATTTTATAAAGAGATGGCTGTTCATGTGATACTAAAGAGTGCAGTCTCACCGTGCACCTCGAACTGGTAATACTCCTTCGTTTTAAGCAGTGGGTGGGAGAAACAGTACCAGGGAAGCTGTTTCCTCATCTGAGGTAAGAGATAATGAGTGAACAGACCAACTGCCCCGACCAATCCATAAAGCACGTAACTCAGGAACGGCTGAGAGAAAAACAAAGAGAATGTTAACCAAGTGATTTGCACTGACAAATAGGTATTATTGTTTATATTGGCTAAATTGATTATTTGGTTCAAGTATTAATGTGACTGAATGATTGTATTATTGCTTTAACACGACCCCCAAAAACAGACTCCAAACTCCAAGGTGTCATGGAACGGAATAACTTAATGGTTTTAGTTTGCTGTAAACTCTAAAAGGCTCCAGTAACTCAGAACACACTCTGTAACTGAAAGATCTCTTTATATCAGAGGTGGTATGAAGGATTTTTGATGCCAAAGAGTCATGTTCTGGGTTACTGGGGGTATAGGGTCAGGTTCAGGGTAACTGACTCAAGAGGGTCAGGTCCAGAGTTACTAACACAATATAGGGTCAGGTTCAAGTTTACTGATGCCATAGGGTCTGGGACAGAGGTAGGGAGCTGGGTCTGTGTATGACCAGACTAGGAATGTCTCCACGTAATACAGAGTGCCGATTGTTAACTTATAATTAAGCAGTGTGTGTGTTTATACCTGCAAGGCAAGAAAGACTGTGCTGACGTGAATGGCAAAGTAGAGCACAGCGATGAACAAGCACATGATCAGATCAGACTGTAGTCGCTCATTCTGAAAGAGAGGGACATATAGATTTAATCTTTCTTTAGAATCTAGATTCCAGATAGAAGCACTAAACCTGTTACACCCATTTCCAGGGGCAATAAGAACCAATTTTGGCCAAAATATGTGTATTATAAGAACCCATCACAAAAGCCTAAACTTGTAGTATTACCCTTGGTAACATAGACTGTGTTCTTCTGTCCCTCGTACACTGCTCACAAAAATTAGGGAATTCAAAATGGACAAGAAGAGGATCCCACAAGAACTGCTGGACAATCTGATCCTGTCCAAGCGCACCGCTGTCAGTGTGTTTTTGGTAGTCTTGGGTGACCAGCTGACATTATTCCGTTCACCCCCATGAATATATCCCTTACTACTCAATCACCATAATTGAGTTTGCATCTCATTTGCGTACTCAAACAACTTTCTTTGACTTCTCATTTGCTTTCCTATTAATTTTGTTTAATGTAATAAAATTTTTTGAATAAAATTTCAAATTTCTAAAAAAAAAAAAAAAAAAAAAAAATCAAAATCAGTTTTTTTGTGAGCAGCGTATATCCAGAGTACACTGCCAAGGAGAGGCTGGCAGTTTTCCATATTTTCCTTCTCATGCTTTTAAATGATTATTTCACAGTGACCAAAACGATCTCGTCCCGATGTGGTCCCATTAACCGGATTCGACTGTATATAAAAGGCATTTTACTGAACGGGTGCCATTTGCTTGTTTAACTCTTAAAAATGGTTTAATTTTCTATAATTTCTCAACTCTTCATCGAACAACACACCTATTTAACTATTTATAGTGAGACCTGGTCAATCTATGGTTTATACACTATTACACTTCGTCGTCTGGCACATGGAAAAACAGCTTTTATTCAAACATCTATCGCTCTTCAGTGTATGATCAAAAGTAGTGTCCAAAGAGTACTGCAAAGGTGTGTATGAATTCTCACCACAGAGTTCCTAAGCTTTTCTGGCAGAGGGTCATGCACCTCAGAAAGTGGATCTTCTGGATTTTGTTCCCTCGCTGCAACCGAGAAAACCTTCGACTGAACCAGAGAACTAATACAAGAAAAAAAAAACAAAAGATATGTTCAACAATTAATTTTCCTTATAGAGCTGTACAACAACAGATAAATAATTATACAAATGTGTGCTACATTTTAAAACAGTTATTAAACACATATTTAAGAACAATATATAGTACATGTCCTAGGCCACGGTTAATTTGGCTGTTTTAGCAATGGTATAATTACCCTATATAACAAATGGTCAACGACTGGACAGAAACATTTTAAACTTCATCAGTCCCTAATACTCTTTTCTGCTAATATTTATTCCAATCTTTTTGAGCTCCATCACGTTTGCCTTTTCACACTGTTCTCCTTCTTTAAAAAGTGGTTTTCGTATTAAAGTAAGTTCTCCTCTTTTAATGTAAATAGTTAATTTCCTGACATAAATAGAGATAAATAGAGATTTACATACAAGGGAAGACAGAAAATAGTAAGCTTTAAATTATAAATGGTGTCTTTTTATACACGATATTGTTTCCATTATGGAATAAGAATTGTATGAGCACTGGTACTGTATTTTTTGTTTTGTTTTATTACAACATTAATGGGACAATAATCTGACATGTATATGGACGTTGTGGGTTTAATGTAAGTCCTTTGTAATCTGTGTCCCCTGGATGGACTTTCCCAGTAAAAAATAAAATAAAAAAAGTAGTTTTTGGACAGCTGCCCTTCCAAAAAGACCATTTCTGATCAAAGTGCTTTGCACTATAGGAGGGTCAACCTGGCAACCCAAATGGTGGTCCAAGTCTTTTGTACAGTACTGAAGCTTTGTTGATTTTTACTTTAACTTTCATTCCTTTTGTTTTGTGTATTATAAGCCTATTCATTTAGATATCAGTATTTATTTATTCAATATTATTACGCTTTTGTAATTAAAAATGACACAGAGTGCATTTGTAAGTGTGTACTTGACAGGACACCATTCCATTGCAGCACTAGCCTAAGTCACTGTTGCGGCACCAAGGCCAACCTCTCCTCCCTCAGACACAGCCAAACTCAAATGGTCTCCACTGTGGTGGGTTAGAGTATTCAATAATACAGACACCAGTGCACCATTGTTAGTATTGTCTGGTGATAGAGTGGAGTTATGCTGCTGAACTATCGACCAGAAGGATAAGGGTTCTGGCTCTGGTTCACTTCCAAGATGCCATTGTTGTACCCTTGAACATGGCCCTTGAACCATAAATTCTAGGATGTATATAAAATCTGCACCAGAATCAACGAGGTTTCAAGTGCAGAATAAAGTAAAGGGTTCTGTTTGAATCCTTATTGGGGTTAAAAGGCAAAAGTGCTCCCTGGATGGAACACCAGTCCAGCACAGGAAGCTGTAACTGCACCACCTGATGTTTATATTGTAAGTACAGATCAGAGTCTTGAAAACCTGTTGCTTCCCAACATGGACCTTACCTCTAAGCCAAAGAGGTGCAACTCTCACATTTATTATTCAACTACCTAAGAGCAATCTAAACAATATTCCATATTTGATCAGAACAGTTTTCGCAGTGCGACACCTGTAATAAATATTTGTTCTCCTCAGTTAAGATCCTTGTAATAAAACCAGTCATCTGGACAGCAATAAAATTAACATGAAGTAAGTTTTTGGCTGGGGGTGCTTTGCTCCACTGGTGCCTCGCTGTCGGTATATTCTTGGATTATTTAAATTCTACTGGCTCTTGTGACTATTATCTGTTATCTGTCATATGCATTATTGCTTTGCTTTTCAAACAGGGCTTTAATTAACTATAATTTATAGACCTTTTCCATTTAAACAGATCACGATCTTCTTTCGGCTGCTCCTGTTATGGCTTTGGCCCGTTTCCACTTCCATTATTTAAGGTTAAGGCTCTCGGGCCTTTTCTCCTTATATCCCTATGTCATTCAGCAGACGCCCTTATCCAGAGCGACTTACAATTAATACAATCCGACTTACAGTCTTACAATCCAAGCAATTGTGGGTTAAGAGCCTTGATCAGGGACCCATCTGTGGCGTTTGAGGTGGGATTTGAACCCTGGACTTTCTGGCTCCATAGTCCAGTACCTTAACCACAAGGCCACCCCAGTCCCATGTAGAAAATTATTGTCCATCATATTGGACATCCCGCATTCGTTACAGACGTGTTGTGTAGATTCACACACACTCACACGCTAACGCGACACCACGCACAACCTTACATTAGGACGGTGGGGTCGCTGCTCTGGCGGCTAAGGTGATAAGAAACAGCAACAAGCAGGCCGCAAAACACAGAGAAGAGCACGGGGATGTGCTGAAGATCCCATGGCTCCTGTAACATGTACACACAAACAAATACAGACAGATCATGTTTTTGTAATTTTTTTTTTGCAAAGTGTAAGGACAACAAAGTAAAAGTTATTAGACTGGGCGGCACCTGCAGGGCTCCGTAACAAAATCCGTACAGAACTGTCACAGTGAGCACGCTCCGTATCACACTGTATATGGATGAGGGAAGACTGGTACATGCTGAGAAAGAGAGAAAGATCAATTATAGTCATACTCAGCCAAGCGCTGCTATCGGAATGTACCTCCTACTTCCTCGGATAATGAATGTTCATATAACAGAAATCTAATATCCATTATTCCCTATGAGAAAACCCCTTCCTCATTCTGGCATCCTCAATTGCTCATCTGCTTTCAATGATGTCAGTGTAATCCAGTGATGAGGGAGACTTACTCTGTGTGTTTCTGGCCTATACGTATCCCGTGTGTCCCGTGTGTGTGTGTGTGTGCGCGCGCGTGTGTGTGTGCATGTGTGTGTCAAGTCCAGTGGACTTGCACAACTTTCACAATAGATGTGATTTGATTAGACATACCTGCTGAAGACGTGAGAAAAAAAAAGTGTCCTAAAGTGATTCTGTTTTACTGTATACATACACACACTCTCATATATACTACTCATAAAAATTAGGAATATTTTTGAAATATAATTGAATGCTTGTGAGCAGTTTATATACATATATACATACACACTGTACTTTACCCACGTTCCACACATCGAATCGGAAATTCATTGCACTGTACCACCTCTCCTCTCAGTCCATGTATCAAGTCACACAACTCGCAGGTATTTATAGCCCACTGATCCTCATGCAAGGCCATCTCCAGGAGCCTGGAGTTACGACCACTTAAAACATGCAGGAGACAATTTTCTAGCGAGTACATTATTCTATTTTATTTATTATACTTTCTTAATTATGCTAACAGTTTTTGTGTGTTTAAACCACTATTATGAATCTATTAGTCAGTTAACTTAGGCAAGCTTGATTTAGTTACGTTTTATCATACATGTATCTTTTAGGCCACCCAAGAAGGTTGGGTCCCAATTTGAGTCTTGAATCTCCCAAAGTTTGTTCCTCATCACAATTCGAGATTTTTTTTGCTCTGCACTGTCGCCCTAAAACTGATAATACTCTGTGCTAAAAAGCACTACATAAATACATTTGACTTGACTTGAAGTGTAGGTTTACCTCCACAAGGACAAACTCGATCTTGTATTTTTGACTTGTGAGAATGATGTACAGTCGATTCCGGTTAATGGGACCACATGCGATGCGATGGACTTTGTTCATTGAAAAACAACTTCGAAATGAAGTTTTTCGAAACTATCTACAACACAATGTATAAATACTCAGCATGCGAAGCATAATATCGTAAAAAAACAAGTTCTTACTAAATTCCAGTCAAAGTTTGAACAACTTATCCAGTGGGATCTGACGCGCTTTTGCTGTGGCCAAGTGTCGACTTGTGAATTCTTTTCTGTAGTAAATGGAAATGTTTGGCAAAGACCTGTAGGTGGCAGTAGAGGCCTGGGGATGAACTCAGGAGTTTTCGGCTAGTTATGTCAGAGACGAAGAGTTTCTTCACGGATATTACGTTCTTCTTATTCGTTCTCACGTTCTTCGGTCAGATTTTTGTTCCAAATAAGCAAATTAAATTACATGTATAGAATAGGATTTGTTTCGGTACTTTAGGATTTTGTCCGAACAAACAGCTGGTCCCATTAACCAGTGGTCCCATTAACCGGAATCGACTGTACATGTTCATTAACAACTGTCAGCGCTTATTTACATAAACAACACTGTCAGAAATTTGCCAAAATACATGTTACTGAGATCAAGTGTAGATTTAGGTGCAAGTTTAGTATGAATTAATGATGTACTCATTATGACAATCTAAATTACAGACAGGTAAGGAGAGACAGACAAATAGTGTGTACGTTACCATTTCCTCCAAATACATGGATGTCAATCTGCTCAAACAGGTACATGAGGAAAGTGTTGACCTGAGGGAGCAGTCCAACAAAGAAGATCACAGGGAAACAGAGAATAAAAACTAGAACGAGAAAGAGGGGAGGGATAGAGAGAGAGAGAGGTCATTTATTTTAATTATCATAATCAAGTCTTTTCTGCAATCTGCTGCTCTGGCCAACCCTTTATTCAAGGGTTTTTAACGTTCACAAGCAACACCGCAGCTTAAGATGATCAAATTAAACTCCGTCATGAACTCTGGATATGACGTACATAGAGCCAGACAAAGAAAAGTACATATAAATTAACTGCAAGCACAGCAACATGTTGCAGAGTTTGTATTGTACCCCATAAGTGTACTTAAGTGTAAGTGTAGTGTACTTTGTAGAAATTATTTAATAGCAGAAGTTTCTATCAAAAGAAAAACTAAACAAAAATTAGCTCTATTCTGTCATTTAGCATTTTTGGACAAAATGAATTGGAATCAGCCAAAATTGGAATAGGGACAGTCATAGGTTTAAAAATTCAGAAATTGGAATGAGGTATAGACAATGGAAATTGGTGCATTTCCAACAGACCTCTCTAGGGTTTATAGAGAACGGCGCAAAAAAGGGGGGAACATTCTGTAAAGCCAGATAATGAAAATGATGAAAATGATGAAAATGCCTTGTCGTTGGCAAATGGCAAAGGAAAATGGCCAGACTGGTTCGAGCTGATAGAAAGGCAACAGCAGCTCAAAAACCCACTAGTTACAAACTAGGTATGCAGAAGAGCATTGGAATGCTCAACATATCAACCCTTGAAACACATGGTAAAGGACAACAGGTACCACTTGTGTCAGCTAAGAACAGGCAACTGAGGCCACAATTTGTATCGGGTCGAAGACTGGAAAAACTTTGATGAGGTTGGATTTCTGCTAGGAAAGGATCTGCTACTGTTACAGATAGTAGAATCAGAATGTGTTGTGAACATCATGAAAGTTGGTATTAAGGGACACTTTAGGTCAAATTGAAATCTAATCCAAATCCAAATGAGCATCGTTTAAATGCCACAGGCTTCCTGAGTACTGTTGCTGGCCATGTGCATCCCTTTATTAGCACAATCTTCTACCCACCATCTACTCAGATCCCTTCAAATGAAGCTATTAATAAACTGAGATATGTTACTTAAATTCATTTTGCTGCGCTACTGCTTTCAATGTAAATGATCTAAGTCTTTAAGCATTTTAAAGATGGCTTCCCAGAAAACTATTTCTCATTATTGCACATAATCAGTGATGTAGCTCTTTACCGAGTATAAGCTCAGTGCTCAGCCGTGATGAGTTCATAATGACTCTCTACATTGTGCGTGTGCGTGTGTGTCTGCTCACCAATGACGAGGTCGCGTGATGAGCTGAGCAGCAGTGATGAGGTCAGTGTTACTCCATAAAGTGTGACTGGGTGTGAAGTGGAGCTCACGCTGCCATAGTGGAACACACAGATCAGTACACAACACACACAGAAATACACTGGCCTGCTGTACGCTATGATCCGGTTGTGACCCTGAGAGAGAACGACAGAGCAATGATTACTGTACTGACTAATTACTGAGAGAAAACAAATGAGAATGTGAAGGAAAAACGTACATGTCGAGGTGAGGAAGAGTCTGGTTGAACACTCTGAGGAAAGCAAAACAAGAGTTTTAGGGTATGTAAAATATTTTCCGTCTGTCATTTAACCAATAGTGGAAAAGAAAAACAGCAGATGGCAAGTTATCAACTGTCTTTAAGCTTAGAATTGAGCGGTTCGCCAACTTTTTTTAGCTGGGCCATCTTCCAACGTAAATCTCATATGCTGTACACATGCATTAATATATAAAAATCTGAGTTCTTGTTCTCTTTTGACTAAAAGGGAAGACTGAATGTGTCACATATGACCAAATGTCATTAGCCAAAATGCCATTGTATCTCCACTGATTTATGCACTAGTGTAGTAAGCAAACAAATTTAAATCCTGACTGATATCTGAACAGCAATGACGTCCTTCTCGAAGAGTAAAATGTTTGTCTTTCATCTCATTGACAATAAAATCAAAATGCAATGTGTCTTTCCTACCTTTAGAAGTGAGTACTGGCAACCGGCGATGACGAGACAGAACTGAAAGACCCAGATGTCGGTGAAGAAGCCATGGATGAGCAGAACCGAACCCAAAAATGCCACCAGCACAGCCAGAACCACGGCCAGGACATTCTCCAGAACCTCGCGATTCCTCAAATAGAAATAGCTAAACATCAATCTTCAGTCGAGCACAGTATGTTAATAAGCTGTGTTCAGGGCCGAGCTGTTAAAATGATGGTTACAACTTACAACTACCATTGTTTCAGTAAAAGTTTACTGATAGTTCATTGAAGCTGAATAACACTACACTACACTAACTTACTTACGATATACCGATTGTTTGTTATTTGTTCCCATACTGTTAAGTTAAAGTTGGAATGTTGACCTTTCTCAATATGGTGGATGAGAATTTGCTAGGGTTAGCTTGCTGGTTAGCATTGGCATTGATGGTAACGAACATCTGTAATGACACATTACTTAGCTAGCATGGCAATAAGGATTATAAACCCTTATGAATACAAATTTTGTCCCTGTTCACCAGTTTTACAAATCACTTAAGAATATGGCTTAAAGATCCTCTCATAAATCATAATTTTAGCTTCGACTGCCAATTAGCAAACATTAGCAGATAAGATGACAATCATTTGCAAATGCCTCAAAAGTCCCATTAAAAATCCTAGCTTTTTTTTAGCCAGCCAACGAACTTGTTCATGACTAGAAACTCTCTCAGAAACCCAAACAAGTTTTTACAAGATTTTACTATGTTGTTTTTAATTCTAGATTATAAGATCATATCAAGTTGTCTTTAGCAACTAAAATAATAAAATAATTTTAAAACCCTGTCAGAAATGTTGTCATGTTTGCGTTAAAAAAGGTTTGCTGTTATTAGAAATACATTTATGGATCTTGTCAAGTTAGCTCATGTTAACCATACAGCTAGCTAGTGGATGCTAATTGACAATACATACATACATTGTCTGTGTGTCTGTACATACATATACACACACACACACACACATATATATATATATATATAAATAATTCATTTAGTTCATTTGCCAATAAACCTAAGAAATGGATATTGAGTGACTGTTCTGTTTTGTGTCTTTTCTTTTTGGTCACTGTACCTTTACCTTGTTCTTATAAAATAGATTTTTTTTTTACTAATTTAATTAAATGAGATAATATATTACTGTTTTTTCCTGTAATGTTTACTTTTAGTTTATATCCTAACAGTGCAAATGTTCATATTTAAGTTTGGACTTTACCTGTCAAACAGTGCAAGCAGCGTAAGCCTGTCAAAGCGCAGGCCGACCCACAGGTATGGCAGCAGGGAAAAGCGGTAATATTGTTTGGGTTTGTGCATGTTGCCATGCGTATGCGAGTGTGAACGGGTCAAGTCGTGCGTGTTGTGCGGCGTCTCCTGCAGGTCTGGACTCACATCACCGTCCTGTTCCAACAGCTCGGTGTCCATCGATAACAGGCGGTTCAAACGGATCTGAGAGACAGACACCCAACACACACGCGCACATGCGCACACGCACACACGCACACACGCACACACGCGCACACACGCACACACGCACACACGCACACACGCACACACGCACACACGCACGCACACACGCACACACACACACACACACACACACACACACACACACACACACACACACACACACACACACACACACA
>JAYJMA010048510.1:0-11024 GCA_036873895.1 Parotocinclus cabessadecuia | reverse complement strand
CACACACACACACACACACACACACACACACACACACACACACACACACACACACACACACACACACACAAAATATAGAAACAGTACAGTCCTGGCATCTCGCATGTGTCAAATCATCCTTCATTTATCAATCCTTCAGCTTTAAACACAACATACAGAGCCTGTATTTGATTGCAATCAGCACACACACACACACACACACACACACACACACACACACACAGTCCCGCTGAGACCTTACAAACAGCATGTTCAGACAGTTAGCACCCTGCTCACATCAGGGTTGCTTGTCTTGTCTTATCCTGGTAGACCGACCTCTCCTAGGCTCCTTTGGGAGTGTTTTTGGGACCCCTAAAACGACCCTGTGCCCCAGCACGTGCCCCGTCCTGACACAAGCGAGTGCTTGTTAGCTAAAGACTAAACGGACATGAAACCTTCCCATCCACACTACTGACATTGTTACAATGTCAGTAACATACCTTACAATGGTTTAAACAGTATGTCCAACATGATGCTCAGCATGGACAGGCCGCCCCGTGTACGGGATGGTTCCTCACAGGAACTCCGGCTTATCACGAAACGGAAGCAAAACGTTTAAACCAAGTACTAAACCCATCTTAATATTCTAAGACGCTCTGCAGCCCGTCCCCAAGTGATGGAAGGCACCGTTTAAGCTCTCTGTCAGCAAGTCCGGATAATCCGATCTCGGAGAGGGAGTCCAAGCCGCCTCCGTCGGTAAAGGATCCCGTCAGGAGGGAGGAGTGGTCGTCCTCTGATTATCGGCTGAACCCGCGAGGAAGGAGGTGAAGCCGTCAAGCCTGAAACCACAATTTATGTATTTATTCATCAGCGTGCAAAAGGTCGGCCGATTTTCCAGGTCGTCGGTCAAATCCTCCCACCAGCCGGAGGAGCGTCCCTCCCACCTCCACGCCGATATGGAGTCAGAAGCGGGCCAGGTCGATACGGGGCACGTGCGAGGTTCGCGGCATTAATAAGTCCGAAAGGTCAAGCGTCTCTGCAGAAGATTAATGGGGTTTTACACGGCATGGAGCTTCTTCAGGCAGATCGGAGGGCGTCGAGAAAAGTGCAGCAGGCGCAGAAACGCCAGCCGGATCCAGGGCAGAGATGAACGATGGGATAGCGCGAGAAAACAAGAAGGAAAGACGTAGAGATCGGTGGTGGCCCAGAAGATCCGCTTTCTCCCAGCTAGCCGAGCAGAGGAGTCAGAACCCAAGCAGCCTCTTTGTTTAATTAGAACATCGTGAAGCCATCAGCGTGCTGCAGAACGTCCAAAGTCAGTACGTCAGACTCGTACCACAGAAGCTCTTCCGTCTGGTCAGACCAGACAGAAGAGAAATCACAGCATCGATGAGCCTCAGGCACAAACACAAGGTCACCACTGCTGGACCGGCCCTCCTGGGTCCACTGTGGGTTCCAGATAAACGATTTGTCACAAACGATTTGTCCCCCAGGTTCAACGCCGAAAGATACAGCATCGGTAAAGATTCACCTTGGGGAACGATCCTAAAATGACTGTAAACTGTAAATCCGCATCTCTAAGGGCAGTAAATCTCAGTACGGGCCTGTAAGCGAGCTTAGAAGTGTGCAGAAGCGGTGAGAAACGAGGCGACCACCTTACATCTTTTCAGGAGCAGCAGGACCTCACTGGCCTGGCCGTGGACGGCGTTTAATGAAAGACGGCGAGTTTAAACAGCGGCAAGCGACGTGCTGGAGAAAATCCGAAAGGAAATCGGGAGCTGCTGATGCTGTATAAGCGTCCCGTAACATTTCTGACCAATCCCCAAACTCATTAGCTTAACCAAAAGCTTCATTATTTTCGTTGCTCCTCGGTCGACTCTTAATAGCCCAAAACGTCGGATTTACTGTCCTCCCTTCGTTTTAGACCCAAATCCTCATTCGTAATTAAGGCAGATGAACCTCGGCTCGTCCGAACGATCACGCTACTCGTTAATAGCTTCTCCTAACTCCTTAAAATCCAAACGAATGATTTTCTAAACTCGTTATAATTCATTTCGGCAGTTTTTTTTTTTTTTTCTTTTACTCGTATAATCTTATCATTGCCGCTTCGTTACGCAGAGCGCCCGTTTGCACGCTTTTTGCCGTTTGCCTATTCCACTTCTCGCTCTCATTTTAATTTAATAGCGGGCCTAACGGACGGAGCCCAGCGCCGAGGTCTTGCATAAGAGCACAGCTGCACGGGGATTAGGCGCCATGCCCCGAAACGAAGCCTGTCCACCTCGATCTGTATTAATACGTACGCGTTTCAGCGACGAGTCCAGGGAGGTCCTTTTTAAAAAGAGTAAGGATGCATGTGCACGGTTAAAAGAGAGGGACGGCTTCGTCCAATACATCCAAAACCAAAAGGTGAGAGCTTTAAATGGTCGGTAGTTTATTCAGAGACGTTTCCGAACTACAAAGCAGCGAGGCTGTTATTATTCTCCTGCTCTCGTCCTGTTTGAGACAGACGGCTTCAGTCTGCAGTGGAATTCCTGCAGACGCAGCAGATCCGTGAGGAGAAGGGACGGCCCTCTGCTGAGTAGAGGACAAAGACATCAAACAGTCAGCCCAGCCAGGTGGAGGATGTTAAACAGCACGGGCAGAATAAGAGGATCAGTCCCATACAGGTTCGTTTTGCACGTGACGTGAGATTCAGTCTCCCGGTGACGGCACTCAGATCCAGCCCTTTCTTCAGAAAACAAAGCAAACATCTCGAGATGCACCGGAACAGAAAAAAGCACCGCGGAGCAGCCGTCACGGAGGGGCCGAGGCGCAAACGAGCTCCAGATGAGACGCCAAAACGTGTTAGGGCTGAAAAACGAGCCAGGCTCAAATCTCCAGCTCAGCAAAGACACCCGAAATCAGAGCGAGGTGAACGAAGCTCTTAAGTACAAGCGTGGAAAGGAGAATTCGGTAAACACCGCGTTTATTGCCTTCACACACTGCTCTCAGGGCAATTATGCAAATGGCACAACATTCATTAGCCTGGCAGAGACACCTCCTGACCCCATGTTCCCCGTTCCCGGCGGTCATGTGACCTCTGAACCAAAAATCATTTATGAAGACGTCTCAACAGTCCTGCACCTTCCCATTAACACTTCTAGTGCGGTAACCCAGGGCTCACCTACTCGGGGTAGCTTGGCACAGCCTGGCACGAGACCATAAACAGCTTTACAAACCGGCGATGCCAAGCGTGCTACAACCCACTCCCGAGACCAGCCAGGGTTTGGCCAGATGGAACCAACAGTCTAAGATCAGATGCTGCACATATTTTGGAGAACGCATCGCGCCTGTAGGTCCAACCACGTCCTGGACGTCGCCCTCTGACCACTGTAGGTGGCAGTCTTGCATTCGGAAGGGCGTGCCAGGTGGTTCTAGTCATTCCAAAACATGACCACGTTTGCCCCTCCGTAAATTAAAGGGGCGTGTTAACGACTATCTGAGGACGTGTCTTACGTTTCGGAGGTTAAGCATGGTTCCTCAGCACCCCTCTCACCTGAGCATGGCATCAAAGCATCAAGGAGATCACTGGTTAGGAACCGGGAGCCATAACCAAAAGGAACGAGACTGCTAAAGGGTAATGAATAATTAATGCGCAGAAGAAGTTGCTAAGAGGTAGGGATTTTTGGATGTTTCATGGAGAACCTATAACCTGTTCTCGCTAATGTTCCTAACTGCTAACTGAAGACTTTGGCAGGTTAATGAATAAAAACTCTCACCTTCAGACTTCTTTGGTTGTTTACTGGGGAAAACGGTTCCTTCTTTGGGTTACTTTAGTTAGAAAAAGTGTTCCTAATGAGGAAGTTTGGGATTGTTAAACAGGGTTTATGGGATGGGACATGGTTTCTTCTAAGGTGTTTGGATATTTCAACAAAGGTAGGTTCTTAGGGTCTTCAAGGGAAATGGTTCTGGGGGAAAATGGTTCTTACTAAAGGGTTTTTGATAGTTGATTGGGAGAAAGACTTTTCCTATGGCTCACTGGAGCGTGCTGTTCCTCCTCCTCCTAAGGGTCTGGGGTGAAGGGTACTTTGGGGTTTGTTTAGGTAGTCCGTAAGGAAATGGTTCCTCGTAAGAGGATTATAATTACCGGATGAAAAGAGTTCTTTCGAAAGGTTTATTTTGATGTAAAATGAGAACAAGGGTGCCTTAAAGCCTAAAAAGTTTCCGTCTTTAGACAAGTCTTTGTGGAAAAAGGTTCCTACTAAAGCGTGTGTGTGTTGCCAATGAGCACGAGTTCCACGTAAAGGGACCCACCTGAGAAAAGTCCTGACTTGTATGCTTATAAAAATCCCAAAAGCATTGGCCAAGCCAGGTTACAAATACCAGAACAAGGTCTTTAGAGTGAAGAAGAACATCGAGTGGCGTCGAAAAGAATTAAAACAAACTCGGGAGGAAATAACCTGGGGATTTAAAGTACAAACTCGTGTCTTGTACCTCTAATTAGAGGAACCTCCTTGGAGAGCATCCATTAAATTCCTAAATTACATCTCAAGTAGCTCTGCCGCTCCTCAGAGGGAACATCTACGATGTTTAGATCTCACTGAACAGCATGTACCTGCACGGTCTTTGAATTAAAGACCATAAAAAAAGACAAAAGGTTCCCAACGATTGATGTTCTGACTAATATAATACGAGGAAAAACAATGTGGATAAACAAAGGTCTGGGTAAAAACGATTACATCCGAGGAACCGTTCTAATGAAACTTGAATAAACAAGAAATGCTGGAAACGTCACTTAGGAAAGGTTCGACGTTTGTCCATCAGCTCCTACAGTGGAACTTTTAATTAAGGTTCTTCAGAACATTACTTGCAGTAAGTGGTCCTGGTTCTCCAAGGAACCATTCGGGGGGGGGGGGTGGGGGGAACTTGGTCCTCACCTAAAAACGCACCATGAAGTCGTTACAAGAACTAAAATGGTCCAAGTTTTCTTTTTTTTTTTTTTGCACAGGAAGTTTTTAGTTCATTGCGATTACATAAAAAGGTGCCAAAAGGACAGGTCCCTCATAAAAGAAACATTAAATTAAAGAGATACGGAGTTTGTTTTTATAGCTTCAATCCAAAGAAACCCTTTTTTCTCCCTAAAGCAGTTCATCTCCGAGGGCAAGAAGTGACTCGTGACATTAGTGTTCGTACTGTACGCCTCTGAAACGTGGTTGCCAAATAAAATGAATATAAACAGGACACAACGCTGAAAGACGAGACGAGACAAAGCTTTCTAACCAAGTAACCTCACCACACCGACTCTAAACACGGAAACAAACGACACAATGGACGAACGCAATCTAAAACACGTCACCATTTTTGGTCTTGATCTCCGCTACCACAAAAGTCTGTTCTGCCACGTCAAACGGCAGTGCCCCAAAGAGTACACAGAAAGCCAGACAGCACAGAAATGACAGATCAGAACATCAGAGCACCAAACACGGCTAATCAAACGTCTCGTAAATTGCGCGGTCCACAAATACAGAAGAAATCCCCATAACTTACAAAGTTCAGGCGTTCTGTCAAGAACCTTTACAGATTTATCTCGGGGCACAAGCCTCTACAGGACAGGATGCTCTCATTTCCCTCCAACCCAGCCGCTCATACCGGCTTCCAGAAGATACCTTCAGGACTTGGGTCACCAAGGTGGTTGCCAAGCATCTTGGATATATTTCAGGAAACGGCCAAAGAGTAACGAAGGAAAGGAATATAACAAGGATTCTTCATCTTATTTTTATTATATTTAACCCAAATAAAGCCGTGAAACCATAGGAAATAAGGAATAAGCAGGGTCCCGCAGCGTCCGGTAGTCACGTTATGAAGCACGCTCAGTTCAGACGAACCCTGTGGATTTAGGCAATGATGAACCACAAACTAAAGGATTGACGCCAAAACCGACCGTTAAGCATCGAAATACAATTAAAGATCATTAAGTGCAAAAATTATTCTTAAGTTTATATCAGAGGAGGCATTCTCCACATCCCTGCATCATCAGGATCAACATTTTAAAGACCTAGACAGGTCAGCTGGCGTGTATAAAGCGTCCGGTAGGAGAGAGAGAGAGTGAATGAGTGTGCCATGCCACAGACTGGGCTGCCAGTTATGATCTGAAATGGGTAAGGCTGGTGTGAGATTTGGTGTCCTGGTTCATCCCGGAAGCAGCCAGCGATGTTACAGCACCAGTATCGAGATGGGTCTTGCTTTTTTTTCTTTAATGATAGAGATTAAATGGAATCCAAAAGGAAAGCTGGGTCCGAATAAAATGAATCAATACATGTTCTTTGAGAAACGAGTGCCAGTTCCAGGCTACAGCTCTGCGCCTGGTGGCTTCACATCCAAACAGAACACTTTTCACTCCGTTCATCATTTACACTTCATCATCGCGCCTCTCCATACAAGATCTAAACCAAAACCGGCAGCCCTGCTCTAGAGAAGCTTTTTTTTTCCAAGCTTGCACTTCGAGGTTTGCACCAAACGAGTACGAATCCGCAGCAGAACCGACCAGCGCGACCCTCAAAGTTGGACTCGACGCGCAAAACCAAACCTCGGATCCAAACGCAGGGCTTTTAGGAGGACGTGGAGGGTGTAAACTTTCTCCAAACACCTGCACTGAGAGCGAGCGGGTCCGGTGACTAATGAAGCACGGGATAACTTACCTTCCTCTGCTGAAGCCTCCTGAATTCGGTGCAGAAATAAAATCCACAGCAGCGTCAGAACCGGTTTAGAAAGCTCCATGTTTGCGCGGACGCGTTCGCGGGCTTTCGGTCATGTCGCTGGCGCTCGAGACTCACACGCGCCCGCGTGCGCGCACACACACATACATACACACACATACATACATACACACACATACACACACACACACAACCGTACACTGATCACGCACTGATCACGCAGACCGGCGCGCCGACACACACCGACTCGAGCCCTGGAACGGAGTGACAACGAGAAAAGGCACCTCGTTCCATATAAGGAATCTCAGGGGCGGGATTATGTCCTTGATTGACGCTGTGCTAACAGCCAATCAGATTGGTTATTGCACCTGCTTCAATTAAACCGAGTGTAAAGTCATAGGGCAGATTTCAGGGGGCGCGCAAAAACACGGACATGAAGTTCATCAGGTTATCAACAAAAAAAATACTCTAAAAATACTTAGAATGGAAGTAGATTTCAGGCCTAAAGCTCTATCATTAAATTCTAAAAAAAAAAAAAACTAGTGTTCTTGCAAATTCAGACCTAAAACCGCACGAGAATTAAACATCAACTGCGGCAGAAACGCAAATAATTAGGATGCATTCTCCCACCAAGGTGCCCTTGAACGGCGTCCCTGGGTTTGATCCTTTCCTGTAGCCGCTGTGAAATTTGGTATGTTCTCCACACAGGCAGGCAGTGTCGCCTTAAACCACGTCCAATTAAACCAGGATCTTTTGAAAGCCTGAGTGCTGACCTTATTTTTAACCTGTATATATTTTATCCTCATGTTTCGTTCCTTTTTGTCCTGGGCAAGGTCGGGACACTTTGCCAGTCCAACGCCAAGGGCCAAGGGCCAAGGGATAATACAGATACAGCCATCATGCTCACCGAGGTGTAAAGAACTAACACTGGACCCTGGAGCACGTTCAAGTCAAAAGTCACAAGACTATGTGTGTATTTTTATTAGGCTCATTAACAATGGAGCAATACCTCAAATCAGCATTATAACGGACATTATCTTCTGTTATCCAGGCTCAAATCGAGCACGCCCAGGGAGACAGTGGCAAGGAAAGTCTTACTGATTGTAGTACTCTAGTACTGGTTTATATAAAGAGAAGCTAAATGTGAAACGAGCAGCGGCAACATGTGTTTAAATTAAAATGCAGTCGTGTTTAGGCTAATTAAGTGGAAATGCTGTAATATCATGAGATCATGAGGTCATAACTATAGAATTTATAAATATTTCATAAATTAAGGTGGAAAAAAAATAATATTAGTACACTCCCCCATCTAATTCCCACAATTACCCTGACTTCTTCTTGTTTTTTTACACACACGCCACGGTTTGGTGCCGATCCTGTGCACTCTCGTGGCGTAGCTTTTGTGGAAAAGCTCTTCCTATGAATATTAAACATAGCGGAGAGCCCTGCTGTCCGTTTTTTAGCCATAAAATCATTTGCAGACCCACAGGAGAGATTTTAAACCTGGTCGTATAGGGAATTCTGCTTCACGTTGCTCCTGCTAGGCTTAAACGCATTTACACCAACATCAATCCGTGCAGAAGTGCCCGCGCTGGCATTCCGAGGAAAAGAAAACAGTCTGTACGCGTATTTTGGACATCTGTGTTATTTTGTGGCTCTGAAATAAAGCCCAGTCCAAAAAATAAAGACTTTTAATCAGGTTAGAGCTTTAAGAAATCTGAAAAACGGTCACGTAAAAACGATGATTGTAATCATGGGCGCTAATGCACCAGACAGACCGAGTACACGTTTCCTTACTGTACAGTAAGTGTGTGAGACCCACATCACCCCACACACCCACACACACTCCCACACACACTCCCACACACTCCTACAGTCTCTCATAAAGCCCATCTTCAGGACTCGGCATCTCAAAGATCTCCGTTCCCGCAGCGCGCCACTCTAATACTTATTACCGCATTACAATTTCACGCTAGACTGAACCCTGAACCCTTTCTCTTTAAATACAGGAGGGAGAGCGTCAACGGTAACACACACACACACACACACACACACCTCACCCATTCACACTTGATTTGGCAGCCGTCGGAGTGGAAACGGTGCTGGAAGGATACAGCTAAAGACGCTTTTAGAAGAAAAGCCTGGTTATAATGTGACAGTGAAACATGTAATCACTCAGAGTGAGGACACACACACACACACACACGCACACACACACACACACACACACACACACGCACACGCACAAGCACGGTGTGGAGTAAAGGGAATGTAAGAACTCCAAACCACTGCGAAGGAACGATGAAATCCAGACGGTTCATTCAATAATAGCGAGGTAATTAGCCTTTGTTTGTTTGTTTGCTTTTCTAACATTACTGGGTATCTTGGGCGAGGTTACAGCAATGCCAGTCGACACGCTCACACACACTGGCGCAGTTTTGAGACACCGATTAACCTAACGCATGTTTGTGGATCATTGGAGGAAACCGAAGCAGCCAGAGGAAACACAAGCAGACGTGGGGAGAACATGCCAAATTCACACAGGCAAAATCCAGGATCGATATCTGGAGCTGTGCGAAGGCCGTGCCGACCGCTTGTGCCGGTGCACCACCCAAGAGGAGTTGAAAAAGCATGAAATGATGTATCTGTGAACAGAACGTTGTTGGACTGATATCTCAGGTTGTTTTTGGACAATCAAAACAATAAAACAAAGTATCCGCGTTATACAGGTGGCACGGTGGCACAGTGGGTAGTGCTGGTTCCTACTGGTATGGAGTTTGCATGTTCTCCCTGTGTCTACAATTATTGCTTTTGGATTGCTCCCGCATGTTAAAGACTTGTTAGGTTAAATAGCGTCTAGAAGTCTCAGTGTGTGTGTGTGTGTGTGTGTGTTGCCTTGTGCCCTGTGCTGCCAGTTAGGCCCTGCTCCCGCTTTAGCGCACCCCTGAACTGGTTTAAGCAGGCATGGAAGGCGTGACAACTTTTGCATTTCCTCCAATTTCTATACAGGGCTCTACAGCGCCCCCAGTGTCTACAACCTGCAAAATAACGACGTTATAGGTTGCAGGGTCGAGATTTGCAATAAACGCGTCGTTCGCTTTAAATAACAGGCAAAAGGTGCCAGATCAAAGCCGTTCAGAATGTCACTTTTTGAATACGGAGTGCTTTTTTTGCACCGTAAGCCGAATCGGATCGGCGTTCCTGAAGCCGCGGATCTGAAACGAAATCCCAGCGCCGGCAAGAAGATGAGTTCCCGTCGCTTTGTTTGTAATAGCAAATTCGTGTAGTGCCCTGGCCTTTGATCAAAGTGTAGCACCAGCCCCTTCATCCTGGAACAGGTCAGGAGGAAACGCCTAAAATGGACAGAGCAGAGATGAGACGACCAGATGAAGGAGGAGGATGAAAGAAGGATTGAAATGAGACACGGCAACCTTCTCAGGGCTACTGAGAGACACTCGAGGACATTTTGGGATAAAAACCTGCGCCTCCAGGACGGATTTATTCCCTGGCTGCTCCTAAGGACCACGTTAGGAACGCATTCTGGAGGATGAAGACGTACAGAAGAAATTCTGGACAGATGGCGATTTTATAAAGATGAAAACAAACACCTGGTAAATAAAAAATCACTGAACTCTAATCCATGGATTCGTTTTGAGCTGGTCATAACTATTTGTCCCTTCTTAAAGTGGCTCAGGTGTTTACTCCTCACATTTCTCCCACATCCAGCACGTCCACGACCAGAACAGACTGTTCTCTTTAGCACTGCAGGAAAACAAAAACTAGAACTTCCTGAATATCAGATCTTTCTTTCAGTTAATGATCAATTATTTTTTAGAAAAAATATATATTGACCTGCCCTTGTTATTATTTATTTATTTTATTTTATTTAAAACTAAACACAATCTTAATCCTTTCGAAATGCTACTTATGGTTTTCTTGTTTTTATAAAACACATTTTTAGAAAAAAAGCTGAACTCCTCCAACATATTTTTTTCTTATTAATTAAATTATAAATAGTAATTATTATGATTATTATTACTACTATTATTACTTATTATTTTTTGTTTAATTACAAGCAAAGGCTTAACATAATTTTTTATATTTACTTATTTTTTAATTCAGAAATGATTTCAATTATACTTAATTTATTTATTAACAATCTTGAGTTGTCCACATTATTATTATTATTATTATTATTATTAGTATTATTATTATTAGTATTATTATTATTGTTATCATGTTTATTATTAATATTGTTATTATTATTATTATTATTATTATTATTGTTGTTGTTATCATGTTTATTATTAATATTATTATTATTATTATTATTATTATTATTATTATTAT
>JAYJMA010048499.1:0-11025 GCA_036873895.1 Parotocinclus cabessadecuia | reverse complement strand
TAGCAAGGTAGCACGGTGGCTCGATGGGTAGCACCGCTGGGGATGAGCGGTTGTTCCTGCCCTTGTGCCCAGAGTTGCCTGGGGAGGGGCACCGGCTGGCTCGCAACCCTGTGTGGATTACGCGGAAGATAATGAATGAAGAAATCTAGTAGACAGACAGACATAATGAATGCTATTGCATCTTCCATTTGTAAGGACATGACCCCGATATACATAGTTCAAAAAAGAGATTCAGGGTCCTAATCAAATTCTTTGATCCAAGGTATGTAATGCTGAGCCGCAAACAACGATTCTTTAGTATGGTGAATAGCAGCGTGAAATTGAAGAGTATTACTTTTTCTGTTATTTTGAGGTTGCAAGATTTAAGATTGTTTATTTTGTGTTTGATTTGTTACTGCATGCCCATATGAACGGTCTTGTCTTTATTGTTTATCTTACTTATATTTTAATCAGATCTTGATGTAAAGCCTTCAGTTTATTCATGTTGGAAATGACTGCATACAGAAACATTGTGCTCAACTTTTCTTTTACTAGAAGCTTAATTGCTAATGAAAGAAATACAGGGGCTGCTGGATTGTGTCTAGCTCTAGCACCCTTTCTAACTTTAACTTCTTTGCCTTTTTTAGCCTTGTCAAATCCCAAATATTTAGCAGAGTGATGCTTTTTAAAACTTTTTATTAAATTAGTTGTTCCAAACTTTTCGGAGATGTTTCTCCAGGGCTTACTTTCAACCTGCATGTACTGCAAACAGCCCTCCTTGTGAAGAACTTCCCCGCTGAAGACATGGTGTTACTGAAATACAGGGAGAGTCAAAAGTCACAGGACAAGTCACATGCTGCACCGTAGACTTCGTACAGGTTGCAAAGCCATTGCCTGCGTGGCTTGTCGTTCACCGGTTTCTCAGAATTGACTATGAAGTCTTTTGCTGTGATACGACAACTGCGTTTACAGCATCAGAATCATCAATTCAGCTCATCTTTCTGTGTTTAATTTTTGAACCACAAGATATGTACTACAAATCTGATTGCAGCACTCGATTTCGGAGTCAATTCTTGTCTTTTTTGCTATGCTACATGACCACCTTCCCATTGGGGAAAAACTTGCCCTTGATCCAATATGGCAGCTTTTAAGATGCATGGTCTAAAATATGTTCCCCCTCTTCCATTACTTGCCAGGGTATTCAGATATGTCATTCTCCCTTGGGTGTCATGTGACTTTCGGCTCACGCTGTAGATCCCTACTCCCTTGTTAGTATTGTAACATAGTGAGACAAGTTATTACTTGTTACTAGTTATTACTAATTAGCACTAAAACAGAAGCGAAATCAAACACTTTCTCATCAGCTATGGCCAATCGCCTAAACACTAGAAACCTGCCTATTCGCGTTACCAGCTGATCGATTGCTCCATCTTGAGTCCTCATACCATTGCTAAAACCACAAATCAGTGGAGACCTAAGACATGCCAAAAATGTTTAACCTTGGAATGCTTTTCTAGAATTGAGATTTTGTAGCAGAGCTGGAGACAAATCCTGTTACTCCTGGAGATGACTCGGCCTGACCTGAATCCAAGATGTCTGGCATGTCTTTCAGTTTTGACAATCGCAATGGTTTTCCATGTACCTCACTTTACCATTCTTTCTTTTTTAAGCAGGTGATACCACTCTCAATTTTTTTACAGACTGGTTTCTGTCCTTATTCTTGCGGGGTTCTCTGTATGGTTGAGAAGTGATAGACACCTCTTAATGCTATTAATATTTAGATTATTATCTGAATAATCAATTTACTGATTTGATCAATAAATTATGAATGCATGTTTCTATACATTCCATGACTTTGGTTATGGTCTTATTGTAAATTGTGGGGGTCAGTAATGCCAGCCTTACTTTAAACAACTTGGGTATCAAATCGTAAGTGTTGCTCGACTTGGATTGCACTTGTGCTATCTCGATCGTTTATTTTATGGTGGTCAGAATATCTGTCTTAAGTTAGTTTTTTCTCTCATGTTGACAGACCGATAAAATGAATTCAAGACTTTGTCTCTAATAACTAAGAATGCACTGATTACATATCAAGATTTCATTTGATCTTAAGATCCTATTACTGTATTGAAGAAGTCGCTTTTTTTACAGCATGTTTAGCTGACAATGATGTTTTTATTTGCTGTGCTTTTTTGTTTTCAGACGTTTTAAAATAATCTCAAAAGGTTTTTAGTGGGAGTCCTTTTGAGCTCCCACCATTTCTGAAATCATAGTCTGTGACTAAAAACTCTGTGGCCAGTCTTTAGATGTGAGAGGACGTCAAACTTGGTCTGTTATGTCTTTTCAGAGTCTTCAAGCCTATGGTTAGAATGACATATCGTGACTCAAGAGTGCAGCATGAAATTGCAATAAAAGTTGATATAGAGTTCATATTTCACTTCACTTACTCCAAGTTGGGTGGAAACTTTGACCATAGATATACTTTGGAATGTATGTCTATCTTTACCGAATGCACGTTTTCCTGTATAATTTACCAATAAAACATTAGTTTTTTGCAATAAATAGAAATAGCTAGAAACATGCCAACTCCTATCAGCGTAATACCTCTCTGCAATATTTCTTATATTCAGTATCAGTCTTATACTAATTCAAACTCAAATTTATTCATGTAACACTTTTTAAAACTGTGCATTATCTACAATATTATCTTAAAAGGACAATCCCAGATTTTGCAAGCCCAGGGCGACAGTGGAAAGGAAAAACTCCCTGAATAAAGAAGAAAGAAACCTCGGGAGGACCAAGACTCAAAAAGGGACCCATCCTCCATGGGTGGCCTAGATGTTAATTGAAGAATTAAGTTGTAGTAATGACAAATAAATGACAAATAGATTAGAGTAAGTTATTGGAGGCACATTGTCTCCTAATGACTTAATGATGGACTCTGGCGGGATCCGGGCATGGTAGGACTGGTTATTATTATTCATACTGGTCTTTAAGTACAAAGTCTTTATTTTTTTAGTTTGACCGACCCAGTCCTCCCGTGTCCCTGTCGTATTCCATTATTTTTGTGTTGATTTGCACTGTTCTGTAGCAGCAGTCCTTAGTTCATTGTCTGATATACAATGGCAATAACAACAATACTGTTTTTATTTTTGAATAATAATAATAAGGTGTACTTTTCTTGTATTAAAATAAGACCACAAATACATTTCAGTCCCCTGCAATTAAAGGAGGATTAGGATTCTCTTTTGAAAACAGGATGACTGCACCATGTGGGGTTCAAAAATGGAATTGATGCCTAAAAATACAATTCAATTAGACAGACAATGCATTTGTTCATCAGTGTTGAGCTAAATTTAAAAAAAAATAAAAAATACGACTTTTGTGGAAAAATCCCAGTAATCGGGAAAGGGAAACCTGAACAAATAGTCAGCCTGGAGGTTTGGTGCTGCCAAGAGCCTGAAAAAAGATTAACCAGACCTAAGCCCCTGTGGATATGTATGACAGATTATGTATCATTTTCAGAGACTGGTCCTTATAGATCAATCTGCTTGCCTCTGGCAATCGGAGCAAAGCTGAGCGTCCAGGTGAGCCTTAGAAGAGAAGGCAGGAGTGAGCTGTACCTATGATCATCAGCCTGGAGGTGTAGGGCTTGAAATTTGTCCTCACAGCCTCCGCGGTTCATTCTGGACAGGAGACTTGGTTTATGACGAAAAGAGAGCTCTAGCCTGTGGCTAGCTGTTAACTTTAGTGTTTTTGCACTTCAGCACAGTTACTTCCATCCGCTCTCTCCTTATTGTTGATTTTGGCCTGGAGTGCACCAGGCTCGCATGGGATGTCTGTATATTACATAGAGGTAAACACCAGCAAGCATTTAGATGCTCAGAAAAGCAGACTAGAAGGGTTCTTGTCAGTTTTCCTTCCCATTGTGTTGCGAGAGTTGTGTGTAGAAGTAGAATAGTACACAGCCTTATACATTCAGCTCAAGAAATATTTGCACACGCGGTAAAGATGTTTCACGGTTAACAAGCTTGATCTCTATACTGAGGATCCGAGAGAATGCTAACCCTTGAACACAGTACTTTTATTCTAAGAAAATAAATAAATAAATAAACCCTTCTTTTCAGCATCAATAGCATAGTCTGCTCCTGCAGTGCTTTAAGGATTAAGGAATAAAGAGCGAATCTGAGGCACACCTGAATACAGAATTTCCGCAGATCCTCTGGGGTTCTAGATCCTCTTCTGCGGATTTTCCTCTTTATCTCGCCAACAGGCTTCCAGTGTAGTTCAGAGGAGCATTGTGTGATCGTTTAAATATTTTGAATTTTGGCATGATAATACAGTTTTCTGCTGGCTTAATGAAATATTTGCGCCATGCTTTTGTCAAAATACTACAAGGATAAAGCAACAGGGCAACCATTTCACCCTGTTGAAACACCCCTTTTTAGGACGATCACATTTGAGGTACTGTACCTTTTTGAAGGAAAAAGAGCCATTTTTGGCAAGTGCTAAATGGAAACACATAGCATTTATTTTTATTAAAGTCATGCATTGTTAATGTCCACCCACTCTAATGACAATGGGGTTAAAAATTCTAATTGGAAAAAGATCTGTCTCATCTCTAGACGTTGCGGCCTTAGCAGCCAGTCGATACAGCGGATCCAGAGGCAGGAGATTTTTCAGGAGAAATGCTGGGCTCATGCTTGAACTAGAATTAGTCAACTCTGTTGATGTAGAGACTCTTTTGAGAAAAGATCAGGTTCATCCCACCATCCTCATAAGAATTATGGCATTCCTCTGGTTCTAACTACGTTTACTGCATGTTCTATAATGTTTGTGAATTTCCATAAGTGAAAAATGAAGTGGTATTAGGGATGTTGTGTAGAAAGTAGCATTCCACTCATGTTTTTAGCTGCATGTCTGACACATTTACGTATTGTTTGCACCCAGTTTTCTTGTGAAAATGCACTTCAGGTTTATAATACAGAAGACTAAAAAGACTGATTATGGTAATGTCCATTTCGGTCAACATCTGGTTTCCCAGAACATAATACACACACAAAATGTCTTATGCCTATGACTTATTTATGTATTTATTTTCATTTTCCACAACGGTTGGTACTTAATCTCTTTTTAGGAGAAGTTTTGTTGACAGTCTTGCATTGTACTCCAGTTAGTGGAAAAAAACAGCAGTCAAGCTGTCTGTTCCCAAATCATGTGTGCGCAAACAGCACACTGGATCTGAGTCAGGAATGCTGGAGTCTGAAGAACACTTGCAAATGATTTTTTATTGTAATAAATACTATAAAATAATGAAGAACAGATGACAAAAATTGACAAACAAATCTTTTAGTTTTGGTTTTTGTATTAGTTTCTCTAAGATATCTCTTTTTAAATTTATTGGCGTATCATGCAATTTGCTTTCTTTTGGATCGCTGTTCTACTGAAAGAGCCAACCAAAACCCAGTTGTAGTGTCTTGGCAGAAGCAGCCAGTTGATAATTAAAAACTTTCTAGTATTCTGATATTATGTGTCTTAATGAGTTTTCCAAGGTCAAGAAAACAGACCCACAACTTCACAGGGTTGCATTTACAGTACATTTATTCATCTAGTTTGGCTGAACCAAAACTTGAACACACAACTTTCCTATTGATAGCCTGAGGCACCATTGCCCTAATTTGTTTTTCTTCTTGTATGACATTTTGTTGGCATGGAGTTGGGTGTATGATTGTACGTTTGGAGAATTGATGACCCCGGGATGCCGCCATCATCTGTAAATGTCCAACCATGATTTTCAGACAAATGTTTGTCTCTCCAAACAGTTTCCTCAGTCTGTGGTCATGATTTCCTCGATTTAGTGGTTAGCACTGTCCCCTCAGAGATGCAGAGATCTATAGTTCACTTCAACCTGGCCGCTCACTTTGTGTTCTCCCGTGCCAACGTGGGTTTGCTGCATGTTACACCCTGGCCTTCATGACTCTGAATTGGATTACATGGGGAAAGGGGAAAGGGAATGAGTGGTAATACGTACTGTTCAAATTGTTTCACTGTGGTGTCCTGGGATGAAAGTAAGGGATTGTGAAGCACAAGGTCCAGGGTTCAAATCCCTTATCTACCAAGCAGCCACTGTTGAGTCCTTAAGTTAGACTCCTAGTTGAAAATTCTTTCAGTTGTAAGAGTAGATCAGCTGTAAGTCTGTCTGGATAAGGGTGCCCTATGGAGTGGAAGGTTCAGGGTTCAAATCCATCCTTCACCGACCTACCTCTGTTGACTCATTGAGAAAGGGCGGTAACCTACAATTGCTCGGATGGTCTGATTGCTTCAGGTCTAAGTCGCTCTGTATATAATGACTTCTAAGTCATCGATAATGACTTCCTAAGCTTCTTATCAGCATAGCACATTGCATTTTAAAATGTCTCTTTTTGTGTTTCACTCATGGGCAGTCATCATCGTTCTATGACAACTTTTTCGGCCATTTTCCTTGCTGGTTTATAGTTGTAGTTTCTTCTGGACATCTTGTTTAATTCCCAGCTGTAACACTGTGTCCTCTGGTCCAGTTCAAAATACAGCCAGTAAATGGTTTCATTGCCTATTGTTTCGAGCCCAGCATTTGCCACATTCAATTTGGCCTCACAAACTAAGGTGTTTGTGTGGGTGGGTGTCAGTGTGTGAGAGTGAGGCAGTGTATGTGAGAGAGAGAGAGAGAAATAGAGAGAAAGAGAAAGAGAGAGGCAGGCAGGCAGAGTGAGGGGCAGGCAGGCAGAGTGAGGGGCAGGCAGAGTGAGAGAGAGAGGCAGGCAGGCAGAGTGAGAGGCAGGCAGAGTGGCAGGCAGAGTGGCAGGGGCAGAAAAAGAGGCAAGAGTAGGAAACAAGGTATGAGACAGAAGAGGAGAATGAACTGATACTAAGATTCCTAATGTCCTCACACCAGCATTTTTTTTTATCTTGGGTCATGTTAAGCTAATTGTCCCACTCTGCGCTCAGCATGTTTAACAAGAGATCCAACTTTGATCTGTAGCGAACGCAGGTGTGCGCCATTTAACCTATATCCGATCAAATTTAGCTCTAACGTCAGAGGTCTCTAAAAATTGGATTCAAATTGAAGAACAGATGACAAAAATTGGCAAACAAATCTTTTAGTTTTGGTTTTTGTATTAGTTCATCCAAGAGGTCTCTCTTTAAATTTCTTTCTTTATTGACATATCATGTAGTTTGCTTTTTTTTGGATCGCTTTCCTACTGAAAGAGCCAACCAAAACCCAGTTGTAGTGTCTTGGCAGAAGCAACCAGTTAATCATTAAAGACTAAGATTCCTAATGTCCTCAAACCATCATTTTTTTTTTATTTTGGGTCATGTTAATCTAATTGTCCCACTCTCTTTGCGCAGCGTGTTTAAAAAAAGATTCAACTTTGATCTGTAGCAAATGCAGGTGTGCGCCATTCAACGTCTATCTGATCAGCTTTAGCTCTAACGTCCGAGGCCTCCAAAAATAGGAGTAAAATCCTCTTATTCAAAATATAAAACTATTATGAGTGTGACCCTTGTGACACCTGCTGATAGAAAAAAGTATTTCAGACCTGAAGGCAGAAAATAACATCATTGCATTCCCTTTGTTTTCTTTATCAGGAAGTGCTTTAAATTGTATCAAAGTAAAAAATCTAAGAAGTTACGTTACATTACAGTACTGTACTGAAAATGTACATGCTGAATTTGAATTTGTTTTGCTGTTTAAAATGAAACACTGTGCAAAGTATCTAAACTACTTTGTACCTGTGGTCATGCCAGGTCAACATCCAGTTTGGTTAATGTCCTGTTTTACAGAACTGTTTTGCAGGCATTAAACGGGGCAAACCTGTATATGACTAGAATATTTTGAGGCTAATACGTGCCAGTTATTGGCACCTCTGCATTTGTGTGACATAACATTATTAAAAAAGGAAGCAAATAGACTTAGAACGCAGAATCAATCCAGATCATTCAGGGGCGTCATGAGCTCACCTTAGTGATTTTTAATGCAGCTTAGATACGGGGCCTGGAATGTTTTGTTATCTTTATCATCTGTCACATTACTGTGACAAAACAACTACAGAGATTAAAAAAAAAACTATAGTCTTCCCTATTAAGATTTGCACTTATCTAACCCATACTCCTTATTTATTTCAAGATCTCTTGTACTCATTAGCACTCTGCATGTTCGGAGGTTTTGTAATGTGCCCATGGCTGGAAACATGCAACCCTGCTCTGTAATACCGAGGACGTCCCCCGCTGTGGGTGCTTGCTGTGGGCTACATCAAACACACCACTTATGTATATCTGCCTCCCATGCGCTGCTTTCATCTGTTAATGCTCTAGCCTCTAGTTCCTGTTTTAGCAGCTCTAATCATTCTCGAACTGAGAGGCACACTGTGAGGTTTTAAAGTCTCTCTGTGCTCAGTCCCTACTGCAGAGTTTTTCCAGTCTGCTATGCAGATTGAGAAAAATCCCAAAAAGATTAATTAAGGGAAAAAAATAGCAGGAAGTGCGTCTGAAGTGTGACCTTTTATGCAGCAAAAAAGCAACCAGTAGAGCCAAGTGCTTGCTGCTAAAATAGTATTTCACTGAGCTAGAGACACATCTAGTGGTGGAAGGTGGTAATACAAGTACTTTGGGCTGCAGTGTATGTATGGGTGTTTACGTGCACTGAACAATCTTGCCAAGTCAGATTTTGCCAGTAATGCGATTAACAAGTTTGCTTGGACTTGAGTAATCAAGATAATAGGAAAGCGCCAAGCTTACACGACCATAATCAGATTTCTACTATGCAACCAGCCAAAAATCACACACAAGGATGGTGACGTGAACTTCGAAATGGATGAATGAATTAATCATTTAACAATGCAATTTTGGGGATTATCCCCAAAATTGTTTATCCATTGTGTAGGTGCTGTGCTTAATTCCAGGGTTGCAAGGTCTCGCAAGAGAAATAAGCACCCATACCTACGGAAACAAGCCCAAAAGAAGCAGTCTTTCAAAATAAGCTGCTATTTGATTACAAACGCCGCCTTAAATCTGATCGAAGAGTATGTGAACATTTGACCATGTGACAATTGGATAACTGCATGTCAGTGTATTTGAGCGTTAAATAATGTCAAAACATTCAAAAGTACACTTTTATAACCCCAAATCAGAAAAAGCTGGGCAGTATGGAAAATCCATATGAAAAAGTTTACTTTCTTTTTTTATTTCACTGCAGACAGTATGAACTTTCATATTTTGTCTGTCCAGCTTATTCACATTAGTTTAAAAAAATTCATTCTTGCATTTCAGGCCTTTCAAAAAAAAAAAAAAGTACCACTTTATAATGTTGCCATTTCTTTTCACCACACTTTTTCGTTTCAAAATTCTGCACACATTTTCTATTGGAAAAGGTCAGGGCTGCAGTCAGGCCAGTCCAGCACCCATAACCTCTTCTTCTGCAGCCACGCCTTTGTAATAATATGTGCAGCATGTGGTTTTGCATTGTCTTGTTGAAAAATGCATCCCTGGAGAAGATGGCATTTTGTAGGCAGCATATGTTGCTCTAATATCTGAGCTACTTTTTTGCATTAATGCTGCTATCACAGAAGACCTTTGTTCAATGCCACTGGCACAGCCCACAGCACATACCATGACAGATGAAAAATCTGATTATAATCGTATTAAGTGCATGTATACACACTGAATGTCATTTAGAAAATAAAATGAACTGAACACCTGTCATATCTGTATGTTTCTGTATGTTTCTGCAAACATCCTGTGTGGAAAAGATCAGAAACCTTTCATTTTATCTCCCAGCTTTTGGCGACTAATCTCTTTCCCATTTGCTTCTACAGGAAGAATGTGGGCAGCAGGAAGAGGAAGCTCCCCTCCTCTAACTATAGCTCCATAGCCTGTAAGAGGGAGGTGATTGAGAGTGAGGTGAGCCCTGTGGGGACTCCCATGCCCGAGCCTGGTGGTGTAATGACCAGTTCCATCGACAGCCACACTTTTTATAGCCTGAGCGAGGATGACGCATCCCTCTCACACCTCAAATCGTCCATCACCAGCTACTTCGGGGCCACTTGCCGCTTCACGTGCGGCGAGATGTTCCAGGTCCTGGCTCGCAGGGTGACTCCGGAGGGGAAGGTGCAGTACCTGGTGCAGTGGGAGGGCACCACGCCCTACTGAGGGTGCCGAAACCAGAACAGGAGTGACGCTCCAGACTACCAGGTCTTTCGAATCGCAGTAGTGCACAGTGTAATTCTGAATGCCGTACAAAGTGGCTAAAGTATCGGGATTTTGTCCACGGTCACACTCCAAATCAGTCAGCCGAGACATGTTTGATGTATGAAGTATTTTGTTTTTTCCGCACTGGAGCAGCATGGCTAAGGTTACTAACATTATTGCACCTTCCTGCACATTTCCCTCCACAAATGGTGGCACCCCAGGTGAAGGTCCAGAAAACATTCTAGAATCATTACCTTTTGGGTAGTTTAGTCAGAATATAAAAAAACTGACAGAATAACACAAGTTTCTGCAGTATTCTTCAGTACTGTGCAAAGGTTCTACTCCAAGTTTAGATTAGATTGACCATTGAGTAGATTTAGCACTGCTCTAATGACCATATATAATTTCAGTGGTGTTAATGACCACGTTAATTCTGTAAATGGGTGTCTGCTAAAGGACTAAATATAAATGTAAATGAGTATTTTAACCACTCCTAATTGCTACGGTGATAATGACTTAATAAGCTTCTAATCACCATCGCACGGTGCATTTAAACTGTCTCTTCTCGAAACAGTCATCAAGTCTGTGAAAATCATATGCAGTACTCAAAAAAAATGTTCTATAGGCTACAATTCCAAGTATTTGGTGTGAATTGAGTAACAGCAGCATCTGACATCTTCATCAGGATGCCAAGCTGGCCCTTACAGTCCTTTTCTAAGGGTAGCAGTCAAAAAATGAGAAGGAGAACATACAGTGCCTTGCGAAAGTATTCACCCCCCTTTACATTTTTCACATTTTGTTACCTCACAACCTGGAATTCAA
>JAYJMA010048488.1:0-11025 GCA_036873895.1 Parotocinclus cabessadecuia | reverse complement strand
CCATGGCAACAAAGGCCGGTCTGCTTAATTAGGCTCACATCCGACTATGTGGACGGTCCTTACCCCTCACACACACACACACACACATACATACTGTACGTGTATATATATTTTTTTATGTTTTTTTCCCAAAAAATACCCACAAAAGGCAGGTACAAACAAAGCACAGAGAACTCAATAAACATTACCCTAGGCATAATTTGAACTAGTAAGTCCACTGACTGGGCCATTCTGAAGGGAAGCTCATTCCACCAACGAGAAATCTCAGTACTAGTGTAAATATAAAAACATTATGCAAATCTTTTAAAGAATGAGCTAGGACAATAGCTAAATGTGATCCTGGGTGCAGTATGAAGCCACTGGATTGATCTGAGACATCAGAAATGCAGTCAGATACCCATATTGAAATTTGGGAGGTCGATCTTGGGAATATAAATTCAAATTGAATGGCATCTGCATATCAGGATACAAAGAAGTCATTGTGAATGTAATCACTGAGTTGAGTCATTTAGTGTACAGGGATAAAAGGAGCGGATAACTTAACTTCTCTAGTAATTCTATAAGGTGATGAAAGTGAAACTCACCATGCTACCTGCTAGGCTCAATATTGTATGTTTGAGGAGAATCAGGCAAGCACATGACCTAAAATGCCCAATTTAGAAAGAGTAGTGATGAAAATTTGGTGATTCACAGTGGCAGTGGTACAAATGCAGTAGACAGATCCAGAAAGAACAGAACTGAAGACATGGAATTTTCCAATCTCTTGGCTCTATGAAGCACTTCAGTTCTACCTAAGTTTTTGTAGTGGGATCCTCCTTGCAACTCGCCTTCTATCACTGCTTGAGAAACTTGGATTGGTTCCTTCTCATATTAGCATGGAAGCTGTCTTCATTTTACTGCTTTAAGGTGTTGCTAGGCATACTGGAAGGAAATATATTCACAAAAGTGACTGTCCAAAAAAGAAGCCATATGTTAACCAGAGCCGCGTTCATTTCTCTGGGCTTGGAGGCATCTAGGACAAGCTTTACAATCACCCAGTATAAACGTGTTATTTGATTGGACATTGTGTGCTCTAGATAAAATATGAAAACAACCATCCAGACTTTTATCAACAGCATGTCCAAAAGCTAGAATCTGTCATGGTATGGGGCTGCATCAGTGCCCGTGCCCTTGGTACATCACAATTTTGCGAGGGCAGCATTCATAAAATTAACAAAATTAAATTATTTAATTATCATTGTTCACTATGCCTAAAATACCTATACGCATGAATGAAGAAAATTAAAATTACTTTTAAAATGATCAATTAGTTATCATATAGTGCTAATTTTCTTCTTGACAAATATGAAAGCACCAGATAAAAACCTTCATTCATACATTTTCATGCATACAGTTAAGCAATCTGAAGCTAAGACATAATCAGCAGGACAGTGGACAGGAATCCATCCCTAGACATGGTAGCAATCCTTTTCAGGGCACACACACGATTCCTCGCTCTCTCTGGAGCATGTCTTTGGAATGTAACAGGAAAACAGAGGACCAAGGGAAAACTCACAAACAAAAGAGATCTCTGAATTTGTGGGGCAACAGAACTAACCACTTGGGCCACCATGCCACCCATGACAAAAACCAAGCCAATCTAAATGCAGCACCTTAGTTTAGCTACACTGAGTAGCAACATCAAACAAGTCAAAACTCACCGTGGAAAAAGCAATCACCTTCTCTTTGTTATACACTAAAAAAACTTCTTTACTGACAAATTGTACACATACATGTTGACAATAACTATTCAACCATTCATCATAAACAGAGAACTTTGAAGGCCTTTTAGGCCAGTGTCCATAGTTCTCTTGGGCTGTTTTTGTACAGAAGAATGCAGGCTCAACAAAGAAGTGACAGCCAAAAGGAATGTGACTTGTGTGAATACATTATTTGACTTATAAATAACTAGTGAGTGTAACACATATTAGATTGCATGATTGACTTTTATGTTTGGCAAAACAAATTGCTCTGATGTTTGAGTGCGTCTCGGATAATTCATGAGCTGTTTATGTTCTCTTCTAGGGTTCTAGAGTTCTATTTTTCTCTTTTTCTTTTAAAGCAATGTAAAGTTTTAGAATGCTCTTATTTTGACATGTACAACACTCCTCAGTGCCTTACATATTTCTTGAATTTGTTTACCTCATAAATGGCTGAAGGCATTTTTAAGCTTTTCATGCAAGGTAATAGGTCCTTTTCCTATGAAACTGGACCCACATTTGATTGACATGCAGCTCTGAGAAGAATCCTATCTATTTTTATACTGTGAAGATGTGATCATTTACAGTAATCTTCTATATTTTTTAACATCCATACAGGCCTACCATCATCAAAATGTAAACTTGTAAATGTAAAATGTTTACATGGGTTTTTTTTTTCGGTTTTACTAGAAGTGTTAAGCAATTGCAAACCAGAGCTCACTTGCAAAAACATTATCTGACTAGTACATATAACGTTCTACATGGTGAAAGTAATGGTACAGTTCCATTCTACAGAGTGAATCAAAAGGTTTTTATAGATACAAAAGGGAAAATGACATATCTGAACACCTCTGCTAGTCATGAGTACATAGCCTATCTTTTATTCTATGTCCGGCACATGGCTGCCATCTTGAATGTTAACATCCTGGATCAAGGACAGTTTTTTTTCCAGGGGCAAGGAATTTATTTGTCTCAGTAATTGATTGCTACAATCAGATTTAAATCTCTGTTGTGGTTTAAAAGTTATTAACGCAGAAAATTGTTTTGTTGAAGATGGATGAAGATGATGTCCAAGGAACGCAGCTGTTGTATCGTAGCCACAAGACTTCAACAACCAACGCCTAGAAAAGCCTTCAATGCATAAAGGTATACAATTGTGACTATGTTTTCTTAATGAAACTGTTAACATAAAAGAAGAAATAGCAAATGTTGTCTTCCAACATGAAATTAAACTTCAATCAAATATATTTGTATAGCCTTATTTACACAATTTGTAAAAATAAAAAGCAACACTTATTATATAGTTAAATCCTTAGATATTGCATACTTGTGAATATTTACCCGATGTAGCGCTCAGAATTTTGAGTCACATTTTAAGTTAAATCTAGACTGCTCTCTTCGAGATCACCTAGTTACTGTTAGATCAGGGCTCTGACTCCAATCAAGGACCTCTCTGTCCATAAGCTACTGCATTGTATTTTCATGATGTGATGTTTTTGACGCCATTGTCATGTTGGAATGTGACTCACCAGTTCATTCTCAGGTGTCTAACAAAGGGACACAGGGTTTCCTCGAGAATTTGGAAGTATTTGGCAGCATCAATTTTCCCTCCAATCCAGACCAAAGGCTCTAGACTGTCCAATGATGTGATCCCTCTCAAAAGTTTGTCAACACTACAAAATGGCCTTGTCTGCATCATATAGGCATGCCTAGCAGTCAATGATCTCTCACCAAGAGGTAAACTACCCAAAAGCAACCTTTGAGAACTGTTTTATAGGGCTCCTGGAAAACACTTTTATGCCTTTTTGTGCCACATCCCAGTTTCTAATCAGACTACACCTGTAATCATTTACACATGTGTCTGAGAAAGAACATCATGCAGTTTTACAACAATCCAACACTGATTCCTTTTTTGTCAATCAGTATATTTTCCCAATTCTTTTTAACAACTGATCAGAACTTCCTTAAATACTTGAAACCACATTAGTATATCATAGTGACAGTTACTGTTTTAAACAGTAATACAGTAAACCAATTAAACTGGTATCATTCATTCATTCATTATCTTCTGCTTAATCCACACAGGGTTGTGGGCCAGCCGGTGCCAACCCGGCAACTCTTGGTGCAAGGGCATGAACAACCCTAGATGGGATCCCAATTCATTGTAGGTCACACACGCAGTCACACACTAAGGGCCACTTTAGAGACACAAATTAATCTAATACGTATGTCTCCTGGAGTAAACCCACACAGACACAGGGAGGACATGGAAACTCCACTCAGAAAGGACCCAGGCCGCTCCACTCTGCGACTGAACCTGGGACCTTCTTGCTGTGAGGCCATGGTGCTACCCACCAAGCCACCCTAATTGGTATCAATATTAAGCAAGGAAGCAGGAATTGCATGGCATTCAAATAAATGAAACAAGTAAATAAAAAATCCATCACAATTGGTATTCTGATTAAATAAATCCTTACCTGATATTCCAAAGTCAAATACGGCTAAATTTAGTGTCATTAATTCAGGTGGCTTTAACTTGGTCTTGCGCTTCATGGCCATATAGATGACATAGCCATTGCCTATAGCTGACACGACACCTGGGAAGCAAAAGGTGGAGAAGATAATCAGTTCCTGCAATTATTTGTATTGTTCTTCTATTGTTGTTAGCCACTTCCAAAAAATATAAAATGTAGTGCAATACAGTACCTTAAAATGAAAGAAATATTATAATTCATTCAGTTTAAGCCACACCCTTATTTCCATCATATTCAGAGTTGTTCACCAATACTTTTAAACAGTAGACTATAATATACTTTAAAATATAACTGAACTTTAGATTTGAACTGCAGATAGTAGGAATGAGGTGAAATTGCATTATTAATTTGCATTTTATTATTAATCTAAATTGTATTATTTACTTAATTTTACTATTACTACTACTTAATTATTTCAATTTCAATCATTCAACATCTAGGCCACCCAATGAAAATGGGTCTTGGTTTGAGACTTTGAATCTTGGTTCTCCCAAGGTTTCTTTCTTCTATATTCAAGGAGTTTTTCCTTGCCACTGCTACTCTAGGCTTACTCAATTTGGGGTCGGCCTTTTAAAATAATAGAATATTGTAAAGCTGTTTTGAGACAATGCACCATTGTAAAAAGCGCTATATAAATACATTTGACTTGACAACTTGACTTGCAGCATGGTCAGTTTGCTGAGCTAACAGTTTCCAAGTTCTATCACCTGATTCAAGCCTTTCCTTTGTGTTTTTGTAGTTAAGTGGACCGACTATTTTAAAGAAGCTCTTTATGAGTGGTGTTCAGTTTTAGTTTTCACCAAACATAGTGCTACGATAATAGTGTTGAAAGTTGTCCAGTCTTTGCCTCCCCGGTCTATTCAAAATTTTGCAACACGCCAACAGAAGCACAAACAATACCCAGTGTTGCACTTTCTCAGAGGAGGCTGCTTTCCTGTCACCCTGCCATACAGGCCAGCTTTTGTAAAGCTTGTAAAGATTGCGCTCAGCTATAAAAACTGTCTTTCAAAGTCTTTCAAATCTACCACTCTCCTATTGATAGTTTCCCTTTTGGCATCAGCTTCGATTTCCGGCAGAGTTGGTTATTGTCTGTGCCATATATTTTCCACTTCGTAATAACACTTAATACACAGAGAGACAGTAACATGTTTGTGAGAAGCTTCTTGCATTTCCAAAGATCTACCCTGACATGTTTTTGAAAGAAGCTTTTTAACCCTAGTGAATGCAGTACATTATTAAACCATACTAGAAGTGGATGCTCAAGTCTGTAGGTGTAGGTGTTATTTGTAAAGGACTGGGCAAGAAAGGGCTGAATATCTGCCATAAATTTCTGCAATATCTCCAGAAATACTTTGAACACAATTTCTTTTTTTTCTAAAAAATAATTTGTTCACAAATATAGGATTTATGTGTTTCCCAAAGTAGGGAGTGGAAACTGTCTGGGGATAGTAAAAAGGTAACCTGAGTGATATCTACATATCATTCACTAATGAAAAGATGAGGGTCGGTATGTAGCACTTAGGTTGAACTAAATTAAAGAAACACCTCTCTGATCTAAGATGGTAATACTATTGTAGGAGCATTACTTATTAATAACTTCCTAAGATTGTGTTATGTACAAGAAAATAATGAACCCATTATTATATGGATTATGGTGTAGGGTGGAGAAAAATGAGAATACTCTTTTTTTCTGGAAAGAAAACCTTCGAATATCTGACAAACCGCGACAGACACTAAACCTTTCATGGCAGGTCTTGTAACATTTTCTGCAGCATAATGCTTGCCCACACACAGAAAGGGCTTCCCTGACAGACATCATCTGACAGATGTCTCTGCAGCACTTCCTTGGGCTGCCTGGTCCCCAGCTTCGCCTACCTAAATATGTGCCACAGGATATCATATAAAACCTGCATGCCTCTGTACCTAATCGTATTTTATTACATGAAATAAGTATTTGATACACTAGGAAAACAGAACTTTATATTTGATACAGAAATGTTTGTTTGTAATTACAGAGGACATTTCCTGTAGTTCTTGTACATACTGCAACAGGGATCCTTTCCTCCATACAGATCTTCTCCAGATATTTCAGGTTTTGGGGCTGTTGCTGGCCAACAATGAGTTTCAGCTCCCTCCAAAGTATTGTATGATAATTTTACTACAATTTTACAAACCAAAATATTATTTAATGATCAATATTTCCAGAAAACAGGCATAGACAAGGTTGCCATTGGTGTCAAAATAGTGGGCCTTTTTTTGTTCTGTTTTGTATGTTCTGGCAATAAGTGCTGGAATGGATTGAACTGATGAAGTGTGACAGAGTCATGGCATGAGCTAATTGGACTGAAAATCTACATGAACCCACAGAAAATTTTGAAAAAGATATAAAAAGATGATTACATTAAATGTGTGTCATTGAAGGTCAAAATGAAGGTCATTGAACAGGTCCTCCCATGTAATTCCTGACCTTTCTCAGAATTAATTCTTTTTAAAAATCATACAATGTTATGCTCTGTATTTTTTACATTCTGTTTCTCACAGTTGAAGTGTATATACAATGGGAAAACCTGCAAAATCTCCATCATGTACTTAATGAAATACTCTTTCCCCACTGTATATATATATGGCTCTGAAGCATCAGTCGCTAGTTCAGTGGTAAGTGACTGGCTAGATACCTCCCTTCTATCAAACTGAGGCAAAACTGAATCAACAAACATTTTGTATGAAAAGGAGAGACTGATGTGCATTATTAGCATGTGACATCTGGAAGCACCATTTGAACCTGCTTTAGCTATAGATTTCTCTGAAATAATTAGATCCACCATAATAAACTGCAAGAAGCAAAATGGTTTTTGCAGTGGGAATGAAATCCAGAGAGACAAGTGAATGAGAAGAATTCGATGAATAATAAAAAAAAATAAATTCATTTTCACATTTTCAAGAAACCATCAACCGGGAGAAGCATTTGCACTTTTTGAAAGTGCTTAAAACACACTGTATGCTTACCAATAATGAAGATGTAAATGGCTGCCACAATGTCTGCCTCTCTGGACAGTTTGGAGCTGAAGGGGTCCCCTCTAAGGAGATATGGGGGAATGTAGCCTGCAGGTTGTGAAGTCTCGTTCTCCATTTCTGTCTCTGAAGTTTGGTCAGGTCCCTGTGGATTAAAACGTTTCAACTGTTCAGCTTCTCAATTTCGTGATAAGAGTTCAGATCTAGTGCCACATGCATTGATCTCAGGCCCAATGGTTCTGTTAAGGCTACAATAACATAAACCTGAGCAATGACAAGGTAGACATTAGATAACCAAAATGTATTCCTTTTCTATTTCTTTATGACTATTTTTTTTTTACAATTTCACAAGGACAGATATTATGTAATGATATACATTTCCAGAAAACATGCAGAGAAAATGTTGCCATTGGTGTCAAAATAGTGGGTATTTATATTTGTTCTGTTTTGTATGTTCTGATAATGTATTAAAGTGCTGGATTGGATTGACCTGGTTCATCATGGCAGGAGCTAATTGGACTAAAAGTCTACATGAACACACTGACATTTAGAAAGGATTACATTAGATGTGTTTAAATTACAGAAGAAGCAGTGATGGCCAGACACAACTTCTCTATGCACAGCAGAGGAACTGATAAGGAATGATAATAGAATATAGAGGCGTAAGGTGTGACAATAAACAAATATAGGTGAAGCAAAATGTTAATCCTAGCTATGACTCTGAGTATCTCACGGAGTTAAATGTTTGTGTTTGAGTGTGTGTGCACAATTGTGTACATGTGCGTGTTAGAGTAATAAAGACCAGTATAGCTGAGTCAGAGTCATGACCGGAAGAAGCCATAACCAAGAAGAGAACAAGACCAGATTAAAGTTTTTTCACCATACGCGAATAAAAAATATAAATACTTGATCTACAGTTATGTTTGGTAACATATATTATTACATAATATAGAGCATATGATAATGATGATGATAATGATGTTTCTCTTACACTTCTTCTGACAAACTTTATCTGAAATCACTACAACATTATGTACTCATCATCATCCATTCTGTCACAACTCAGTCTGCCCTCAAACTATACCAATCTCAGTAAAGACAGGTCTTAACAAAAAACTATTCAAAAACATAACATGTTCATTGATTGGTTACTGAACCAGAAGAGCAGTAACCCCTATTATCACATATCAGTGATTTTATTTAGGTATGTAAAGAAAGGAATTATTTATTCTGTATGAATGAATTGTTGATATGCAATAATGGTTGAAAAAGAGCACAGATGCATTGGAAATTGGATATTGTCAAAATTGCAAATGAGGTTGAGACCAAAACCAGACAGAAAATCCTCATTTATGGTCTCTGTAACACTAGTGTGTGTCTTGAGAGTGAAATGTATAATGAATGCCATGCATTACAATATAAAACACAATAGTACAAAAAATGAAAAGTGTCCAAGAAAGAAGTAATAATACTTTTTGTGGTTGGTGATAGCTTAACAGAAAGGGGTTGATATAGACAATATAAGAGACAACTGGATTACTCTGGGGAAAAAGTCAGGAGGACCAAACAGGACCACAACAACTATCTGCTCTATCAGCCTGATCAACTAACCAGGGAAGCAACCTGCAAGTCCTCGTGTAGCATTGCCACTAAAGTTAAAGCAGTTAGGATTTCCATCGCATGTACATTAGTATGTAATTGAACTAAAGTATGATGATGTGTTAGCAGTTTTCTGTGATTAAAATAGCATCTAGTATGTGTTTTGTCTGCAAGAATTGACAAAAATTATATCTTATCTATAAATTATAGAATTATATATTGTTAGCTTTAATTAAGGGACGTTGTGTGCATGTGGTACGACCATCCTTTCAGTGTCACTGAGTTCTTAAAAAGTATAATAAGTGATAATAGTAAAAGTCAATCTTCAACTCCAGATGTTGTGCCCATAAACAGCCATTGAGCCCAGTCACCTTAACAGCCAATCTATGCTGCAGATTCCACAGGAAGAGGTAAAAGTTTAAGAACAGAAGTCTATCATTTATGTGCAGGCAAGTATCTCACTGGTTGTGTGCACATTTACTTATTAGCTCACTTTTTATTCGTTTGGAATAGAGACTAGCTCGTGGTATGTTTAGTGAGTTTTTGTGCTCATGTTTGTGTCGATACCCTTGAAGCTGTAAATGGTGTTTGTGTCTGTCCTATTTGTCTGGCCTATGGAGTAACAGTACTCCATTGTTTGCCCCACACTTCCTGTATATTCTCGCTCACATATAACTATGTAATATAGTCTCATCTGACCTTCCATGTTGTCCATAGTAGTGTCTATCGATGCATTTTTGGATGCAAGTCCATCATATTCTTATGTGTTACAGCTTTCTCCTGCACAGAGCCATAATAGTACGTTACTGTATTTTTAGAATTATTGTGAATTTTCAGTAAAAATATTTCAGCATGTTTAGAATAATTTAGGCTTCCACTGGTGTTTTCAGTGGTACCTCTGACACATTTAGGTAACGTTTGAACACAGCTGTCCTGTGAATATACCCTTTATATTTACATTACAGTAGCATGAAAAGACTATACAGTGTCCTGTGAACGTCACTTCTGTAAACGACCTGGTTAACAGAATGTCATGTGGTCATCAATCAGTGCATACATTCTTTAAATGACCAGAACATTCATATTGGGCAATCAATACTGCAATCAAGTACTCAATAAAGCAGTCTAATCAAGCTTTTGAACCTGCTGAGGAACGCTTCGATTCCCAACCCAGCATAGCAACTTTACAAAGGTTAACCTGGATTTGACTTAAAAAAAACCCTCTTCACATGACTTGCAGTACTCTGTGTAGAAGAAATATACCAGTCAAACTCACTCTGGATTCACTCAAGCAGGAAATGAGTAGAAAGGAGTAGAGCACTAAATTAATTTCAACTGCCAAATATTATAGTGAAAACAAGCACACACAAGAAATAATAACTGATTTCGAAATAAACCCGGTTGGTTGATCTCGAATCGAGAGGGATCAATGTTGCTACCTCTGTCGAAGTATCATGTAACTGACTGCTAGAATGTGAATCCCAGTTTAGGGATCATTTTTGGATGCTGACATGCAGACATGGCGATTCATATAACATTGCTTACCATATTTACTGTCAAGATTTACTTATCATTTATTATCAGTAACCATTTCATCCTGATCTGTATCACTGTCCATCCTGGAAACACTATTCACAAGGCACGAATACGCTCTGCACAGGGTGCCAATCAATAACAGGACATCACACATTCAATGACTAATTTTCACTCAGGCTCTTTTTTGATTTGTTATTCTTCAGAAGTAAAAAAGGAAGCATTTTCACTCAGGAGCATGGTGGTGCCACATCTCACAGCTCCTGTCTGCATTGGTTACTCCTAGTACTCTGGTTTCCTCCCACATTTCAAAGACATGTGTTCAGCTAATCGGTGTTTCTAAAGTGTGAGAATGTTTGCATGCGTTTGTGCTGATGTGCACTACAATTGATTGTCTACCCATCTATGGGTGCGTCTGCTTTGTGTACTGTGCCATGGGCTAGGAATCAGCAGCTTTCCTGCAACCTGGATTAAAATTAATTAAGCAATGTTTTTGTTCCTGAGTAATTTATTGGACATTTCTGGATTTATATATATATTTGTAGCATATATATATATATATATATAAATAATGCTACAAAGCCAGAAATCCAGAAATGTCCAATATA
>JAYJMA010048467.1:0-11026 GCA_036873895.1 Parotocinclus cabessadecuia | reverse complement strand
AACAGTGGCAGTATAATAGTCACTGTTCTTCTTTATTACTTTGTATCTATGGCACATGGTTTTAAATTAATTTAAAAAAATATCAACAGTCTACTGAATTAACACAAGAATACCAGGAAATAACAATAACATGATCAACATTTTGGAAATGTTGATGTTGCATTCTGCCTTATCCTTTTACCTCTGCGCTAATGTTATATTAACAAGCATATACAGGCATTTGCAAATTATCAGATCATTATATTGTCAAATGGAGCAGATGAAATCCTTATGCATAGACTGAAGAGAACCAGTGCTGGTGGCCACATTTCTATCTCAGTGACCATAAAACATGTCCCTTTGAAAAGAGGTCATAAATTATTTATCACTTGGATGTTTCTGCCCCCGGATCAATGCCAGCTCAAAAATTGTGTTCAAAGGTTCAAGGCCACATTTGATCACTTCCTCACCTGGCTCTTACATTTCTGTCTCCGCCCAAGGGGATGGCATTATCTCCATATGTTTGGGTGCTGCTGTTGAAAAAAGAACAAAAAAGCAAGAGAGATGCACATAATTAAAGTTGAGAAAAAAATGTCAAAATCTTTGATGAAACATGAAACCAGGCGGATGGTGCTTTATAAATGTTAAGCATTCAAGAGAGATAGCAAAAGAGAGCAAAATAGATTGTATTTGATTCAGAACTCGTCTTGTTGGAGACAGCCTGTTGGAAAGCCATGCATGACAATAAGCCAGCATGCCCTGTGATCATATTAAATGAGGCTTGAAAGATGCAGGGATATTAGCAAGCATTTGCTTTTCTTCTCTGTGTATTCAGGAGATCAACTGTCTATAGTCAGACTGCTGTGATTAATTTTGACAGGCTCAATACTGTGTTAACTTTGATATACTATAAGATCAGACCGGATTTGCATGTTAACATCTTCTGTCTGTTTACTTTTTTAACTCTGATAAACCACAAGAAAGCTGCACTTAAGTGATTCAAAACCAAATGTCAAAAATGTTGCAGGCACGTCATCTAAATGAGTACTGTTATCAGTGCCATGTCTGTTTGAGTGGAAAATGTGCCATTTATGATTCAGAGAATCATTAAAATACATTTCTGAAATGGTTGGCCTCCAAAAGATCGCAAATGTTCTCTCTTCCACTCTCTGCCACTTTGCCTCTCTCTCTCTAAAACCCCAGATGGCTCAAGCAGACACGCAAGACTCATTCAGGAAGAACAGAAAGCCTCCTCCATGGATGCATAGTTTCACCTTCATAGCATTTTTTAAAAGATAATTAATAAAATGTGATGTGTGTGTGTGAGAGAGAGAGAGAAAGAGAGAGAGAGAGCGAGAGAGAAAGAGAAAGAGATAGAGAGAAAGAGAGAGAAAGAAAGAGGGAGAGTGTGTGTGGGTGAATGCGTGTGTGTATACATGTGTGTCTACAATTACCCTCACTCTGGAAATTAGCATAGAGCTTTTAAATGTATGCATTCATTTTATAGTGTCTGCACATTTAAAACATCCGTACACCTGCTTAAAAATCAAGTACAGGCATTTATGCCTTGTATGGTAATTTTAGCTCCAAAATTACACCTGACTTGGTAGGAGACATCTGAAAAATAGCTCACATTGAAATAAATAATAACGTTTGATTCTTAGGAATCTTTGGACACTGTTTAATTATGTTTGTCTTCAGATACTAGGCATATCTCTAGGCCCTGTTTTGTGAATTCTGTTCTTTAACTTATGCCACAATTTTTCAGTGTCACAGCACATGTCACAGCATTACTTTTATCTGTTTGGGATCACTCTCCTGCCGGATGCTCCCGGAGATGACCCAGAGAAGATAAAGAGAATCCAATTAAACAAATGATACAAAAATATTACAGTTGATCATTTATTTATTGAGAAATATATTTCTGTATGGAAATTTAGTGAATGGCCAAAGTATGTGAATCTCTGTTTAGTGTTAAATGTGAAGGTTAGGTATTTAAAGTAAATTAGTTGAGAATTAGGCATCAGTGGGCATCTAGTTGTATTTAATACACAAGGATATATTCAGATATAGTCAGAAATTTACAATGTGTTTACACATTATATATGGTATATGTGTATTACCAACTCACAGTAAAATGAGGTTTCTGAATATGCCACCTTAAAGAGTTTGGACTCTTTTAATCCACAGACAGACTGTGTATATGGTGTAATTAACCAGAAAATTTCACTTCACGATCAAGGCATGTAACAGTCCTTAAGGTAGAAAATGATCTTAGGACTTCTAAGCAACTACAAGCATATCTTACATTGGATAGTGTCGCTGTACATAATACTGAACAATAACGGTGTAAATGGCATTGTTGCAAGCTGAAAGTCACTGCTCTCCAAACAGAACATTGTTACCTATCATTTTCAACATGGATAAGCCAGAAAGATAATGGATATTATTGGAATACATTATATGTACAGATTATAACATAATATAACTTTTTCTGATTTATACCAGAAAGACTCATTATGCACGTACAAAGAGAAACATTGCATGCCAGCACAATAACCTTATCCCATCTGTGAAACAAGGTGGAGTAAGCACTATGATTTGGGTCTGTTTTCCTCTGTCAGGAACAGGGCAATATTGAATTAAACTAGCAAATTCTAAAGGAAGTTGTTAAGGCATGCATCTGTGTACTGAATATCAAGAGAATGTGAGTCATGCGGCAAAACAAGGCATACTTGCAAGCTTTCAAGCATAATTTTTTCCTAACAAGATCCCAGAGTCATTTAGGGGAATAACAGAATGGTAACTATTTTTCCTTTCATCTCAAATTCCCCTGTTTTGTCTCATCTGACTATTTATCTGAATAAAATACTTCTGCTGTAATAGCCAGCTGCTGTTGAATGAGGGACCATTTGCAAATTTGTGGAACAACTGACGTACAACTTCAGGATATAAACAGTCCACTGACATCTTATGACTAATGTGTATATAGTGTATATATAACATCTATAACAGGTATATATAAAAAATAATAAATAAAAATAGTATACATTCAAGCAAGACAGTTACATGTCAAGGGTCTTGGCTATGGGATCAGAGTTTCAGTCATGGGATTGATGAATGGAGCCATATCAAGTGCTGTGCTTATGGGTCATTGAGGTTCCTGGTTCTCAGTCATGGGGTATGAAAGTGATATCTAGACCCCTCCCCATTAGTTGCATCATTTCAGGCACGGTGAGTAGGAGTTAGGAAAAATACATATTTTAGCTTGTAGGGACATTTTTCTGGTCCTGTAAAATTTTGACAAAAATTCATCATTTCAGAAGTCAAGAGATTTGCATTTGGTTACTGAGGCTAAGGTTTAAGTTTGGTTTACATGTAGCATTAATTAGCCATTATATTAGTAATATAATGAAAATGGAAAGTAACAATAAGAGTAATACAAATAAGTGTGTGACTGTGTGTGTGTGTGTGTGTGTGTGTGTGTGTGTGTGTGTGTGTGTGTGTGTGTGTGTGTCAGCAGTCAAGGTTAATTGAAACTCCTGGCGCCTAAGTCTTTCCCTGTAGAAAGGATAGCACTGAAACCATATATGCACTCTTTCCATCTCTCCCCATGAAATGGCTGACAAACCTCCAATCCCATTAACTGCAATGCACCATTTTTCATTAAGTACTGAATATGAATAAGGACATAAAACCTGTTTAAATAAGAATCCCAACTAATCCGAATTTACCTATTTACACAATTTAGTTTTCTTAGTTCACCCTTTACCTCCATGTAGCAAAATTGTTGATCTTGCAAATGCTTGCTCAAAACAATTTGTTCAACAACGATTTGTTCAAAACAAATGGTTAGGTCAGGTTTTGAGTAAGTATGTGCTAGGAAAAAAGCCAGTAAAATACTTTCATTAACCAGGACTGAGTCAAACTGTCATCACAAGAGGGGTAGAGAAAAAGTCTCTTTGCTGAGAAAGCCACTGTTTTTGTTGCCTTTGCCCAACCCCTTTGAAATGTGTAGCAGGCATCTAATTCAAAATAAGTGAATATTTTAAAAATACAGTAATGTTTATCTATTTGAACATTATATATTTACATTTACATTTGCATTTACAGTATTTAGCCGACACCCTTATCCAGAGCGACTTACAAAAGTGCTTTAAAACATATCTTGTATCTTGTATAGTGTATTCAACTGAATATAGGTTGATAAGGATTTGCAAACCATTATATTATGTTTTTATTTTGTGTTTATGTTTTATACAACATCCCAACTACATTGCAATTGGGGTTGTAGGCCTTTAAACAGTGCTGTATCTACCCAGGCATTTGCAGTATATGGCTAATGCATAGTATATGCATAAACACATTTATTTACAGTGGGGAGTAGGCACAGACATATCTAGTTGACTACGTCAGTGAATCAAATGTGCAGCAGAGTGTGTAGCTCAAGGGCATAACTGCAGCAAGCTGTGAGCAAAGCGTCACACTCTGGAAATATACCCACTAGCCTCTGGATACTGGACCATATCTGACACATCTCTCCTGCTGACCCAGTTAAATATAAAAGGGAACCAACTCCCACAGATCACTACAATAAGTTTAAAACCAGAAAAACACTATAGGATTAATAAGGACTCTTCTACAAAATCAGGAAGTAATAAAGTACATACCTCTTAGGTATGTAAGCACACAGTTCTGCATGAAGTGAGTCCCATCACTTTTTTACCACACAGAAGGAATACACAGAACACAGCTAGTCAGGAAGAAAAATGGTGCGCCAGCAGCAAGGCAGTGCAGTGCATTTGAGCAGCATCCGGTTACTTTATCAACAGGGGGAATAGAGTGCAGCTGCTACAGGATACTCTATAACCAAATGTTTGGAATATATTCTTGTTCAGACCATCAGGCATTCAAAAATGATGCTAACCAAATTATGACTAATTTCTGAAAAACTGACAGCGTATGTGTCAATATTCCATTCCTTTTCATTTATTTGCTTTCCGGTTTTCATTTGAAACAACTACTTTGCAACCACACTCATTGGCTGTATTATCTGTATTTAGGTTTTCTTCTGTTACACTTCCTCATTCAGCTGCTCTCATTGGGGGTCGCCACAGTGGATATGACTCATACTAAACCTGGCACTGTTTTACACCAGGTGCCTTTCCTGACACAGCCCTCCCATTTCATCCAGTCTTCGTACTGGCACTTAATACTGCCACTTGCTCCAAGACAAATTAGAACAACAATGCAACCATTATATGTCTTTGAACTGTGAGAGGAATCCAGAGGTTCTGGATAACACATGTCCAGACACGGGGTTAATGGTAGTGTAGTATAGTATCAGAATTGTAGTATAGTATCAGGATTAAATTGCATATCTCTGGAGCCAAGAGAGAGCTAACCACTTATGCTACTGTTGTGCCCACTTAACAGATGCACTACATAACTGCAATTTTGTCGACAGTAAAAAATATGTTAAATAGGGGAGGGTTTTCACTAGACTTTGGAACATGAGTGTAAGGTCAAGGGCTAATGTTGGATAAAAATAATATTAAAATTTTATGGCTTTATATACCTTCATATGTATGTATGTATGTATGTATGTATGTATGTGTGTATGTATTTATTTGCAGTCAAGGAGCACTTTATTAGGCACACCTGTTTGTTCTGCACACTTTGTCCATTTTATCAGATGCATTTGTACAAATACAGACCTTGATTTATCTTTTCTCTACATGCAACACCTTGTTGGTAATCCTTTACTCTGTTCTCTTCCTGGTATTATTTGGCTGGTGGATCATGCTCAGCATTACAGTGACACTGGTGTGAAGGTGATGTGTAGGAGTCTGTCCTGCTGGTTCAATTGAATCAGCGGTGCTGCTGGAGTTTTTAAACGCTGAGTTCACTGACTATATACTCTGAAGCACATCTACCATATTGATCTGCCTTGTAGGTATAAGGTTACAGACAGTAGCTTATCTGTTTTTGCACAGTTCTGTAACTATTTTCAGTACAGATGTGCCACTGAGATATTTAAAGACTCCAGCAGCACTGTGGAGACTGATCTAATCGTACCAAAACAACACACTATAACACACCACCATTAAATCCAAGTCACTGCAGAGAAGACAATAATCCAGAAACCAAATGATACCTGATCTTTTATATTAATAAGGGGGTCCTAGCTACGGTGCGTCATAGAGTTACATTACAACCACATCTACAAAGCAAAAGTTGAGCATTAAGTCAGCATTAAGTATTAACAGTATTGAGTCAGAACGCAAACACATTTAGAAAAAACACAACAACATAAAGACAGAGGACAACAACAATAAATAGATGCATTTGGTGAAACCTCAACAACATTTACAAGGCAAACAAAAGTTGAGAACACATACGTTCAAGCGGATGACAGCAACGTTAACCAATACAGAAAACATTTACAAAAATGGAAAGCAAAAATATTCAGAACAGAAATGCTCTGGGCCACTAAATCTGCTTATGGATTTCAGAGTCGCAGTGGCAGCAGGCAACAGGGCAAGCAAGACCCATGCATCTCTGTCCTCTACAGCCCTGGGTGTATAACTCTACAAATACTACTGTTGATGTGTTAAGGAATTACGTTATTGGATTTTAGTCAATAATGTGGCTGTTTAAACTTCAACTATGCAGCCAGTTTATAAAGACTCACTCGTTAATTTGCTCATACATTTTCACAGATAGCGTTATTATCTTATTTATTATGGGTTACAAGTTTGTTTGTGTTTTCCTAATTGTATTTTATGAAATCTGAAAAGCTTGATGTTTGCTTACGTTTAGGAATGTTTCTAATTTATATTTATATGCATTGAGTTTGTCATAAGAAAATCTAAATGTATATGCATTGTTACATGCAGATTGAACTATTCAGTTTCAAGTTAAGCAGCTGAGCACAAATTATGAAGAACCAAAAATGACATAAATATAAATAAACACATTTATTTAAAATATATAAATGAATAAATAAATAATTTATGCAATAATCAATTTTTGTCATGAAAAAATGGTACACACCATTCACATTTCTTCATTTATTTATTTACTTATTTCCTCATTTTTTTTATTTTCAAATTTCTACACTTATTTATTTACACTTATTTTTCGGCAAACTGTTACAAACAGAAACACATTAACATGCATACTTTGTAAGCAGCCTTGTGTTCCTGATGCAATGCCTTTACGAGCAATTGCAAATGAAAGGGTTGTGAGAAACATATGCCAAATGACTTCCTTCTCTTTTGTTTGGAAAGAGTGATGGGCGGTTTAGCTCACATTAGCCCTGATATAGATGTGGACTTTAACATATGTGTGTAGGTGTGTAGGAGGTAGTGAACTTTTTTGGTGAACACACTTTAGTTCATTATGTTCAAGCCAATACGTCAGTGAATGAAGTAGGGATTAAAATATTAGTTTCCACTTGGAAATGTGGATATACTTTGCTCAAAAAATTAAAGGGAACACTTAAACAACACAATGTAACTGCAAGTGTTCCCTTTATTTTTTGAGCAGTATATTTTACCCATATCAAAAGTGTTAATAATATTTTTAAGACATATTTGGTAACATAAGTAGGTTTATACTGTGATTATGAATTAATGCAAGTAGAGCATGCACACATCTGAGCTTATGTGCTTACAGGTATAATAAAGCTAATATATCATTCATTCCAACTTGAGTGTATTTTAGAATATCTGATTATCTGGTGATATAAGTGTCCCCAGACAGTTTGAAGCAGAACTATGTTGGAAATTTTAGGTTATAACCACTTTAATGTACACTTTTATTATTATTGCATATTATTATTATTATTATTGCATATTATATGGACCTGAGTTTCTATCTTTATTAATCATCACTAGTCATGACAGTTTTGAGGGTTTAACTGGTGACCTTTTGTTCTGTTCAAGTGGCCTGAAGGTCTGTAATATGACCAAATTATTAGTTGCTGTAAAGTGTATATGTAAAATAACTAGATTTCCTGACAGGATTACGAAAGTGCTTGAAATATGGATTGTTCTCATGTGACATGCATGTTCCAATACATTTGGCAAGAGTGTGTATGAGTATGTAATGTATTCTATTTGGTAGTGTGTGTGTGTGATATCTCACTGAGTGCTCTGGGGTGACACAGAGGTAACATAGAATCAACTTTGAACGATATTGAATTGAACAAAATGTTATGAGATTTCATAAACCTATAAGCATAGAGGCTCACGTGTGCATGATTTGCATGCATTTATTCACAGTATAAACTGACTTAAGCACTAACTACGTCTTAAAAATATTATCAACACTTTATATAAACGTAAAATATGTCTACATCACCAACTAGACATATATTTAATCCCTACTTTATTCTCAGAGATATTGGCTTGAAGATAATTAACTAAAAGTGCATTCGCAACGCACCACGGTAATGCCGCCAATATAGGAGCACATAGCATTTATTTGCGGATAATTTTACCACAGGCACTTGTATTTATAGTTATGTCATTTTTGGCCTTCCATAACAAATGGGTAAACAGGTAAAGAATAAGTTAAATAAATTGACAAACATATAGCTAGAGAGACTTGCTATGGCACTATATCTAGTATGCTGCTTTTCCATTTGCAGGAAGACCATCTGCATCATCAGATGTTTGTACCCATAACTTGAACTTGCATGTACTTACATTTTTTTTGTATTTTTTATTGACAGTAATGAAAATACAGACATCAGTTATATTAAAACAATAAATATTGAAATTCTTTTTAGTCCTTTGGAGCCACAAGCAATGAAAACAGAAGCATTGTCTTTTCAGCTTTAAGGTTTTCTGGAGAATGCATTAAGACCATGTACTGAAAGAAGGAAAGAAATTTGTTTCTGGAAAATTTACAAATATGGCATTTAAGTAATAAAAATAAAATATTTATTTCCCTAAATAAATAAAAGATTTAGTACAAAATATTTCACTTCATTAACTTATCATTATCACATACCAAAAAATACATATTTAAAGCGAAAAGTAATAAAAATAAACATCAAAAGATCAGACCAACACGTTTGTGTGTGTACACATCTTTGTTTTAATTCTTACGGAAAAAACAATGTGTCTGAAAGTCAAACTCATGAAAATGCTTTTGCACAATATTATCTATTATATATAATTATATATAACTTATTTTATTTAGATTAATTTCTTATTCTGTTTATTAAAATATTAGAATACAACCAGTTAATATAGCAACTATATATGCAGTATTATAAAAAAATATATAGTGTGACCTATTCTTAAGCCATTTGTCAGCTTAATCAGGAATGGCATTTATAGAGAACTAGCAGCCAAGAAACCACTATTTCAGAAGAGGCACTGGTGAACAGGCTCAAATATGCTTAATCTCACGAGACTGGAATAAAAAGATTAGTGTAAAAGAGTATTTTGGAGTAATGAATCAAAGTTTGCAATATTTGGGTTCATGCATCAACAATATAATATGTGGTCATTCTACCATTGCTAAATCAACAAATCTAATGGTGGCCAAAGACTTGTAGTACTGTATTATTATATCATATCGTGTCAGTCCATTTGTAATAACATGGAATTGTATTGTTATAATTACACTCCTAGTGTTTTTATGTGTTTAAACTGATGACATGGCATACTATATGTTACCTGTATAAAACTATTTATTATTTTGTTGAACATTTGAAATTAAGTTGTAATTGCGAAATTCATAATATTTTGTTATGATGTTGAGTTCTGTGACAAATTATGAATATATTTTTTGTTTATAAAAAAATGAAATTCTAAAGCCGAACAATTATAAGAGTCAAGTCTCAGTGTTTATTTTCTCTCTGTGGGTGTATTTGCCAAGCATGCAACTTAGTGCTGTCTGGACTTTTTCACCAACTGAGCTAATTACACTATGCACATTTTATAACAGCTCAGCTTAAAATGCACCTCTCAACCTAAAAAATTCCACACCATCTACCATCTCGGATTTGACAGGCATAACAGGCCTTGCAACACTATCTCAATGACCAGGGATGTACATATTTTTTTTTTACCATTAGAGAAACTTGCCCCTACTTGCTCTCTCAGCTTACGGTTATGAAACAGTTTCAATATGTGCACAGACAGCGAGAAATTTCTTTTAAAGGGCTCCTGGCACATGCTGCCAAGACACTCAGGCTCAACATGCTCAGCAGCACTAAAGGATTCGCAACAAGATCAGGAATTAAGATACCTGCTGTTTTTCCAATCTCCTGTTCAGAGTGTGAACCAACAAAACTAACATCCAACAACAGATGGCAAATTGAAATGTTGCAGGTTTGAAAATCAATACAAAATTCATTCATCTTCATAAAGATAACGTTTATACATTATTGATGTTGTGGAGGAAAATAGAAGCATGACAACACTTGCCTTCCACTTCTATTCTGTATCTTGGTGTCTTTTTTGGTTCAGGCTGCAGTGCAGTGCAGTGTTAACAGGCATGTTAGGCAGTTTAGTCTACTTTCATGTAGCGATCATGGCAGAAATTCTTTCTGTCTTACTTGCTTCCCCTTGCAGCCTCCTGCTCTTATTTCCTGCCCTTTTACACTCTTACTCTTCTGCTCTCAGGTGAACAACTGCTAAGTCCCCTTTTTAAACCCAAGTGTCAGTGTAAGTAACCAATAACTTGTCCTTTAATACAGTAGAGCAGATATTGTTTGGGTGAGATCTGGGTCGATCTGGGTCTGAGTTGTCTAATATTGTGACTTGTTAAATTTATAACATGTTAATTGTCAGCTTCCATATCATCAAGGATATGGTACTTTGAACTTGATGGAATAACCATTTAAATATATCTGAATATAATTATCGTTATCTTCCGCTTAATCCACACTGCCAGCCGGTGCCGGGCACAAGGTCAAAAACAACTTCAATCCATTGTAGGACACACACACACACAGGGTCACTTTAGAGACACCAGTTAACCTAATACACATGTCTTTTGACTGTGGGAGGAAACCGGAGTACCT
>JAYJMA010048446.1:0-11026 GCA_036873895.1 Parotocinclus cabessadecuia | reverse complement strand
TAGCGCTCACAAAAGGGGATATATATATATATAGGGAATATATCCCTTAGTTTTGGATACACACACACACACACACACACACACACACACACACACACACACACACACCATCTACATGCATACTAGAATAACATGGTTGTATTGGGTGTGATTGCTCGCATTAATGTCGTATTAATGACTGATGATACCAAGCAAAACTGTTGCAGTTCCAAACTGGACTCTTGCCTTCCCTAAGTCCCCCAATTGGCCTGCATCCCATTTGCACAGATTAGCCTATATCCAATCCCTACGCTCATGACTTTGAATGACATTTCTATAACAATCCAGAGCTTGACCCTCAGATCGTCTGGATTTTTTCAGAGACCCTGAGCATAGTCCAGAAACGAGCAGGTGCACCTCACCAAATTCGGCGACTATCGAGGCCATCCCACCGTACACGAACGGTTTCCAGTTTAGGTTGGCCATTTCCGTCGCGGCTCCCTCGGCCTGGTGGAGTCCCACTAAAAACAATACGAAACCAAAATAGTTACAAATCAGCTGTTTCAGTCGCACATTGCAGAACATCGTCCAGCTTGCTAGAGCGTCTAACGCAGACGGCTGCATAGCCAAATGTGCGCCGCAATAAAAAAAAAAAAGACCGCATTAAAAAATCATGCAAGCGCCATCGCAACGGGGTGGGAATAGCATTGGACCCCAAGGCTGTCAATCACAATATATAGGCTTGTGATTGGCCCAAATAAGCCGCTAGTAGCCAGTCTAGTGAATGGAGGCTCGAGTGATGGCGTTTTAATAAGGTTAAGCTCACGGAAACCAAGAAGACACTCCGAAGTCGCTCAAAGATATACTATGATATACAAAACTCACCCAAGAGACCTTTCTATAAAACGGTGCTTTTTATACCTGTAAAACACGGACTACTGTACAAAGTTTTACATGCGAACATGTTTACAAACTAGCCACATCTTAAGTGCAATTAGCTGACCGTTAGTTCGCTCACGCTACTAAACTACAATACAACGTTCTTCATAAACAGCATCAACCCCTTCTAGAGCCAAACATACTTACTACTGTGGTGATGAAACGTCCAAACTATTTAATTCCAGATTCCATTGAGAAGCAACAAGTGAAAAAAATACTAGGGTTTAGACAGAAAAACTTCTGTAACACTACAGTTACGTTTCATTTCTACTCATGGCTTTGCTTACGTATTAAATACAGGAAGTAGCGCATAGCGGAAGTTCAACCCGTATTTGTGAGTGACGCTGCGAATCTCGCCTTGCGTTTCCGAACTCCAAACAAATCTGAGAAAGTCCTGGGTAAAATGGAAAAATACATTAAAAATATACGCTTGTTTTGTCCCATTACGTCTCATTATGTATTAATGGGTGATTCTTCATTCCAATTATGTATTAGTGGGAAATAGTATAAATACTTTTTTACAAAATAAATGGCTTAGATTTTTAAATGTAGTTTATTGCATTAAAAACTCTGCATCAAAATCATTTCGATTTCCATTTTGTAAATATTTTAAACATCTGTTTGGCCTTGATCCCAACTCAGGCTTTAAAACGTCTCTGCTCCAATAAAATGAAAGTGGACAATTAATTAAAAATCACAATGCATATTTTATAGTCATTTATAAAGAATTTAATCATTTTCTTCAAAGAGATACAATGTGATGTATGCCCCCCTAATAGAAATTAGGGAATACTTCAAAATGAAATATCCCATAATGAAATATCCCCTAATTTTGGTGAGCAGTGTATTTGACGTACATGTGAGCTTGTAGCCGTCATTAACTGACTTGGTGTCTTGTTGTGCACCTTTTCAACATGGAAACCTTCCACTTATCCAGTCCCTGAATATTTTTGTTACATCTCTGTGATAGGCAATGAAAAATGAGTGTAAAGTCTTAAAAATGTTTCATGATTGAGGCTAACTGTTTGAACTAACTGTTGTAAGTTCAATAATAAAACTAATTAGGCAACATCAGAATATTAGTGAGACATGAAGATTGGTGGAAGGGTCACTGTCCCACTATGCGACTCCCTGACTCCAGATCTGTGCTGTACCAGGACTGTGGTGGCCTAGTGGCCAAGGTCAATCTCTGCCACAATCTCTGCCACAGTTGGGTCCCTGAGCAAGGTCTTTAACCCACAATTGTTTGGATTGCAAAACTGTATTAATTATATGTTCCTCTGCTAAATGATGTAAATGTAAATTTCTGTCTGAGCTGAGAACCTGGAGATAAGTGAGTCTTGGTGGTGGTGATTTAATTTAAAACATGAGCAGACTACATAATGTGCAGTTGTAATTTATTCTAGATTCTAGGTTTGCATTTATAAAATGTGTTTCCCAAATTTTTTGTTAGTGTTTTTATTACAGTTTAGACCATATAGTTTAATTTGAAATGGTAGGTCATGTGGTGATGTAACCTAAAACATGCATGCAACAATTAATAAAAACTCATCACATTCAAGGAGAAATAATCCATGTATTTAATGTACTGGTTCTACACAGAGGCACTCTTTCATAGAGTACTTTGTCTTTTCACTAACATTTCAGCAAATTCTAAAGAAAAGAGTAATAAACATAAATTCAACCAAAATTAGACTTTACACATTTTTAAAGTACAAAAGTAAAATATTAACAAGCAATGCATATTGCTAGAATTTGTATACTTGAGGTTATAAAACTGTATTGGACATGCCTATATGATGATCCACAGACTGATCATGAACACGATTTAAATAAATTAAGCTCATGCAACTGCTAATTTAATTTTATGACTTATAATGTCTTGGTTCCTTCTACAGACACTCTTCTCACAGTTCCATGAAACTGTCTAACATTTTCAATGTTGTCAAAAGAAACCTAAACCAGTCTTACATCTCAGTAGGAAGTACAAATGTAGTCATTTTAACATGCGCATAAACAAGTAGGCTATTCACATAAATTAAGGGATATTTCACTATGAGATATTTCATTGTGAATTATCCCCTAGTTTTGTCAGCAGTATATATTAGCAGTAAGCAATATACATCAGTAGTTTGTTTAAAGTTTCACAGACATTTCCCTTGCTTATTAATCACTCAAAACACTGGAGTAATGTAGCTTATCTGCTTTTCTAGTAAATATAAAAATAAATAAAGTAGATATTAGTTTCTGTAGACCCACTTTCAGGGCAGACTTTAATATAAATAAAACCAATATGATCAATATTTTGGAGTGTCACTTAAAACACATAACCAGATAGTTTGTTAAACTTAAGCTTTCTTAAATGTGCAACAATGTAGTCCTTAACTATCATCAGATTCTATCCTTTTCATATTGAAAAGTTGTTAGAAAACACCATTATCAGTATAAATGGAGTAGTTTGCGCTGTTGCCTCACAGCTCCAGGAATCCCTGGTTTAAACTTGACCCCAGTCTGTACCTGCGTGGGGTTTGCATGTTCTCCCTGTTCTCCCACATGCCAAAGACTCAAACTTAGTGAGTGTGTTTACCTAGCCCAACTGTCACATTGCTAGGGTCGAGAATATAATATTAAAAAAAAAAAATCAAAGACGTACAAATGGGATTTAACTTTTCTTTGATGAGTACATCATAAAAAAACTCCAGAGTTTATAATCAGTGATAATCAGTGATAATAAACCCCGCATTGTGTAGTAGGCTCTGAATGGTCCTAATGGATGTATCTACTTTCTGGTTTGAAAAAAGGGGAATGTTCTGCTTCGGTTTCACAGTGCCATACGAAGCATCCTCATTACTCGTTGGTAGAGCTGCTGAATGACTGCTACAGGATTCCTGTATCAGACGGGAGAAAACATCACTAAGTTAGTGTAAATGCTAATGAATAGTTTTATATTAGATTTAATTTACAAGTGATAAAAATGTGTGCATCTTCATTGAGCCCAGACAAATCTAGGATGGACCATCATACAGTGGTAACATGTATTGCAGCCAGATGAATCAGCATTCCAGATCTTTAGTGAAAAAAATGGACGCAGTGCGCTTCGGACAAAAGATGAAAAAGAACCTCCAGACTGTTCTCAGCAACTAGTTTACAAGTCAAATTCTGTTATAGTATGGGGCCGTGTGGGTGCCCATAACAAAGGTCATTTACACTTCTGTGGTGGCAGCATTAATGCAGAAAAGTACACCAAGATCTTATATCAACCCATGCTATATTCAAGATGTCACGATTCACAGGTACATCCATGCATTTTTCAATAAGACAAGGCAGAAGCACATGCTGCACACATTACAAAGGCATGTCTGCAGAAAAAGAGCACCCAAGTACTGGATTGGTCTGCAGTCCTGACCTCTACCCAATGAAGAATGTATGCAAAACTCGAACCCGAAAATGCAACAATGATGACCCGTACTGTTTGCAAGAAGAATGGGAAAATAACACCAAAAATACTAAATCGTTTTTTATCCTCTGTGCCAAAACGTCATTTAAGTGTTGTCAAAAGTAATCGCAACATTACAATATAGTATGTTTCACTTTTGCAGCTGTTTCATAAGGTGTAATGTGTTTCAGGAATAGCATTCATTCATTTGATAACAAATGAAATGAAAAAGTTGACCAGACAAAACAATATTAGGAATATTCTGGGTTCATACTGTCTGCTGTGGAATAAAAGCCAAAGTAAATGCAACAAACATCGTGTGTTTTATATGCATTTTTAACCATAGATGTCCTGCTGACATTAAATTAATGAGGCAGAGTGCAACATGTGTGCAAGTGGCAAATCATTTACAACAGCTAAAACCCCTGAGGAGTATAAACTAACATCGAAGTAAAACTTACCAGATGCCTTGTGAGAAACAGTGGTTCCTGTCTGGGTGAAGGCAAAATATGGAGGCAACACAGTACACACAACACAACAAGATAGACAGAAATCTCCTCTTTAAAGACATCTTCAGCTTAGGTCCTCCAAAAAGCATCAACTGTAACTTAAAGTCTCTTTCTTTTCTATTAAAAAACTGAAACAGTACAGACAATTTCTTCCTCGACAAAGGTAGAGCTCAAAGATGGCCAACTATGACGGTTAGGTGCAGCTCTGTGTAAACTGTTTTCAATCTGGTGTACAGTGTGGCAACGAGCACAGTATCTGCTGACTGGGAGTTCATTTCAATAGCACTGAACAATCTAGCAAGGCTGAATACCACTGAATACCCACACTGTGGTTTTGTGGGAGTGGGATTTTATTGTGTATACGCAGACCTTTTTCCCAACACTGAGGGCTGTAGTGTTAGTATATGCTGAGATGTAAGATGATTTGGATTTTGGTACTTGGAGCAGTCTTAACATTGTTTCATGATTTGCTACTGAAGAGAAAATGATGTGACAAAATTGGTCAAAAGTCAAACCTCAGTCCAGACAATCTGCTTAATCTGTGGAAAATGTCATTCATGTGCTGTTACAGATATAAATCACATATAAACCGATAAGAAATGCTATTCTGTTGAGGGAAAAACAGGGTTATAAGCAACATCCAGTTCCTCCCCCAGCCTGCTCAACCATGCTCTTTAACTATATTCCTGTTTTAGACATTAGAGCAGGAGCCATATAATAAGAAGTGAATAAAACCTGCATACTTGGAACCTTTTGACTGATGTGAAGACTTGAGAGCAGGACTAGAGAAGCAGGTTGGATGGTTAGGTTAATTATTTACTAATCTACCAATTCTGCACATAGGAAGAGTCTGGACTACTCCAAAACATACACATCCAAAATGTGGTATATTGCAGAAGCGTTTTTTCTTTTTTTACTTTGTCTTACACTGTTTGTTCTGAAGTTTTTCCAATGAGAAGACTAACTTCATTTAAAGCTGATCCACATTTTCGCTCCTTAATTTATACTCGGTGTCTAATAAAATCTAGAGCATAGATGGGAAAGTGTCTTTAAACAGGAAGTATGCACTAGAGGTCCACTGATGGGACTTGGATGACAGCCAGACTGGACAAGGGTTATTAAACTAATATACTTTAACCCTGCAGTAGCAGAGAGAGTGCTACACAACATTTCAGCATCTGAAATCGGACACTGTTTTTCTGATCGAATGGGACTTGGTGATCTGGGAAGGATGTGAATTCAGTGTAATGATTTCTTGGAAAACAGCAGGAATTAAGGACAGCGAAGGGAACCATGGTCTCTCAGAATGGAACCACTGCAGAGGTGAAGAACTATTTACAGGGTGTGACTTTTGCGACTACAGTTTTGACACCTCCTGCTCAGGAATATGTAGTAGATGGCTTAGTCATAGGCTGGATCCTCACTGTTGAATCTACTCTTATCATCTTAACTAACCTGCTGGTGGCTGTTGCCTTGGTTTTGCTGATCCGTAAGAGGGGATGCCAGAGCTGGTGCTTTGTCCTTAACCTGGCCATTGCGGATATCCTAGTGGGTCTGGCCATTACTGCCATTGCCTATGATGCGTTGAAAGGACGGATGGCCATCATACATTTGGACCTTTGCTTATTACGCATGTCCTTTGTCATCACGCCCACTGCCACCTCAATGTTCACTATGTTCATCATCTCGGTTGACCGTTACATGGCCATCAAGCTGCCGCTACGCTACTCGCAAATTATGGTAAAGAAGTTGATCATTGGAGCTCTGTTGTGTCTGTGGCTACTGTCTACTTTTGTGGGTTTCTTGCCCAAAATGGTGAAGAAGATGCAGCATGGCCATACTGGCAGCATATGCACCTTCTTCTCTGTCATTAATCCAAAGAGCAGCATCATTGTCTTTAGTGTTGCCTTTTTCCCCATACTTTTGGTCTTTATCTACTTCTACCTGGACATCCTGAAAATCGCATGGAGCCATCAGCAGCGCATTCAGCGGGCCACACAAGAGCGTTCCTTCTGCCACCCGCCCAGCCATTACTGGATGCATGTCAAGGCCCTGAAGATGGTTGCTGTTCTGGTTGGCTGCTTCACCCTTTGCTGGAGCCCTTTTTTTGTTGTCGGTGTTGTACAAGTGCTGTGTCCATCATGCAAGCTTTACACGTTTTTGGAAAATCACCTTTGGATGCTGGGCCTCTCTAATTCCCTTATCAACCCTCTTGTCTACGCATTCTGGCACAAAGAGGTCCGGCAGCAACTCTGTGACATCTTTGCTTTCTTTAAGGTCAGTCAGTGCTGCATGAAAGCCTCTGATGGAACAGTGTATGTAGACCAGATGATTTCCACTCAAGGCAGAAACTCCCTTCATCATGAGCTGCATTGCTAGTTAATTTTTATGAAGGCTGTCTGTCAAACAGCGACATCCTTTAAACTAGTTAAAATAGTTCACGGAAACAGTAGAGTGCTCTGACATCAATGCCCTGACGGATAACAGTAAAATTTCATAATGAATGTGGAGCTTGAAGACTCTCTCCTTCCATGCATGTTTGTTTTGTTTACTTTTTTCCTCAGCCAGTGTTCTTCTATTAACAGAAATCAAAAACTCATTAGGGTTTTGTTGTTTGCGCTATCAATGCCTGTAAATCTATAACAAGCAACATGTTTAAATGCAATCTGTCAGCTCATTTTGTATACGATATTTGTAGAAGCAGTAAGCAGTTTTTAAAGTTAATGAGATGCTCTTCATCCAAAAGAATCAAGAACTCATGTTCCAAGTGTATCTGTATTCATTTTGTGCATGAACAGTTTAAAACGTTTCTCTGCTCTGTACTTATCAATTTTGATTGTGACTGTTTTAATACAATAGTTAGGGACTGAGTTAGAATTGTTGTGCTAAAACACAAAGTAAAAGTAAAATCTTATCGTGTTGGTGTTCCTCCTGGTACTCCAGATTCCTCTGGGCATAGTTTTGGGCAATTGGCATCTCTAAATTGCCCTAGTATGTGTATGTATGTATGTCCTGCTATGTAATTACACAAGGAGTCCACTTCACTAGTCACTTCACTTTTAACATTTTTCATTCATCCAACCATTCATCCACCTACAGTAACTGCTTTGCTCTGAAGAACCATGCGATTACCACCAATGTCTGACCTCCCCTCCCTCAATCATGATTGTGTAATGGCCAGTGGGAAAGCATTGCCAGGACTTAAGCCAAGGGCTAAACATTAGTGCAACAGGAAAAATAATGCTGCATGACCCGAGCACAATTGCTGTGTTGTTTAAAATCAACAATTTTACATTCAAAAATTGAAATTCAATCAATTTAAAAACAAACAAATAGTAAAACTTAACATGCATTGGTAATTTGGTTTATGAGTTTTCTGCACTGAAAATGTTGAGAGAACAGACCACAATGCTAGAAATCTTTGCAATGTCAGAGTACGGCAGTATATCAAGATCCCATCTGAAAATCTCTGAAGGTAGATTCCGTCCTTTTCTTAAATAAACATTAAAACCTTTCTTTTTACCAATCTTGTTTCTAACAATCTCTGTATTTTGTATATGAGTCATTCCATCAAATGGGTGACATTTGTTTGTTGTAACTCTTAAAAATTAAACTTAACATTCTATAAAATTGTTCAAGCCTGCATCTTATAATACACACATTTAACTATTCATAATGATTATTGATCAATCTCAGTAACTGTATTTGATTATTAAATGTTTTCTCCTGTTACTGTCATACTTTTAATTATGCTCTTTATAGGGGCAGCACGGTGACTTGGTGGGGTAGCACCGCTGCCTCACAGCAAGAAGGTCCAGGGTTCAATCCCAGATTGGAGCGACCTGGGTCCTTTGTGCATGTCCTCTCCGCCTGGATTTAGCGGTTTCCTCCCACAGTACAAAGACGTGTGTTAGGTTAATTGGTGTCCCTAAAGTGACCCTTTGTGTGTGGCTGTGTGCATGAGCGTGTGCGTGTGCGCCCTACGATGAATTGGCGTCCCGTCTAGGGTTGTTCCTGCCCTTGCGCCCAGAGTTGCAGGGTGGGCACCGGCTGGCCCGCCACCCCGTGGGGATTAAGCGATGAATGAATGAATGAACACAACGTGATTCATTGGGTGGATCCTAATCGAGCTTATAGTATTCATAAACCGAGTTAAATAAACTTTATAGTCTGTACCATTTTCTCCTCATCCTCTTGCAGCAGAAGGTGAAACGTTATTGTTCAAGTGTCTGTGAGAATCCATTTCACTGAGTCTGATGAGACACCTGGGCATTCCCCCAAAAGTAATATAGATACTTTAAACCGCGGGAATATTACCAGCTTTCTCTTTAATTCTCTCACTTCATCTCTACGTTTCTCCGTTTCTCGCTCACTTTCGCCCCATCCAAATCCCAGTGGGTCGAGTTAAGCGAGTTAAGCATCTCTCCGAATATTGCCATGCATCAACCAATCAGCAGGGGATACACAGTCATTGCTTTTCTCTGCAAAAGACATGGAGGATCTGCGCGAGAGGGAGAGGAGATGACACAGCTTCCATTAGAGGAGATTCACACTCTGAATAAAAGAGGATGTGCGCCATACTTTCACACAAGCTGTCGATAAAACGCTCAAGCGCAACGGTGCTTAACATAAACCTGGCCCTCCGCCGTTTCTCACTCTCTGAAAGACCGGAGACAGGGACAAACAGATCAAATGAGAGACGTGACACGTGGAGGCAGTGAGTAATGAGTACTTACAGGATAACTGCGGATCACTTCATTCGTCTTCATCATCGGAGCTGCTATGACATGCTAAAAGTACCGTGTTGACACATACGGGTTCAGAAAACGTCCCTTCGTGTTTACATCCGCCCAACGTTCGGTACGGGCGTTATGCCTACTATAAATAGACATTAATCTGCAGTGTTTAACCTATAGACTACAGCACCGGATACTTTAGCTGGTTTAGTAGAGGAGTTGCAATGACAGACGTGACAACGAAGCCTCTGGAGGAGGGAAAACCCGGGTATGTGGAACGCTACAAACAATTGTGCTGCACTGAAAGTTCCCAAGAGCACAGTGCCAGCCATCATTTTTAAATGTAAGAGATTTGGAGCAGCCAGGACTCTTCCTAGAGATCATCCCCACATCAAACTAGATAATTATGGGGAGAAAGGTCTTGGGACAGTGGTGACCAAGAACCTAATGGTCACTTTGAGGAGCTTCAAAGATCCTGGGGGATTGGGAAGATCATGAGTCCACAACGTAACAAAATTTGAAAAAGCTGCAGTGGCATGGAGACTTTCCAAATGCATTGTAGGTCCAGCTTCAAGAGATAGAGGTAGTATGCGTCTGGTAGTATAAATATTGGTTGTATTACCTGTGTGTAGGACTCCGTATGTGGTCAAAAGTTTTGGGACACGTCTCAGCATGTGGCCAAAAGTATTGGGACACGCCTCAGCATGTGACCAAAAGTACTGGGACACGCCTCAGCATGTGGCCAAAAGTACTGGGACACGCCTCAGCATGTGGCCAAAAGTTTTGGGACACACCTCAGCATGTGACTAAAAGTATTGGGACACGCCTCAGTATGTGGCCAAAAGTATTGGGACACACCTCAGTATGTGGCCAAAAGTATTGAGACACGTCTCAGCATGTGGCCAAAAGTATTAGGACACAAGTCTTTTTTTCCACTGACCAGATTTCAAGCACTGTTGTAGATCCTTCTGGAATTGCAGTTCTGGTTAGACTTTGTTATCTCACCTAATTAGCAGGTGTTAAATGAATAAGTAACTTTATTAAATTAATACACCACTGTGTTTCAACCTAATTCGATTTCTCAAATGGTGTTACAAAGCACTTGGGTGCATAGAGCCAATCGCGGCAAAAAAGTGACACCATGATACAATTCTATAATACAATAATATAGATAATAAATCAGTCGCAGTAGAAGCTGTTGCAGTAGAGCAGTTGTAGTGACAGACGCAACAATGAAGCCTCTGGAGGAGAGAAAAACAGGCATGTAGAATGCTGGGAACAATTATGCTGCACTGAAAGTTCGCAAGAGCACAGTGCCAGCCGTCATTTTTTAGAATGTAAGAAGTTTGGAGCAGCCAGCCAGGACTCTCCCTAGAGATGGCTCCCTGACCAAACTAGAGCCAATCACGGCAAAAAAGTGACACCAT
>JAYJMA010048435.1:0-11026 GCA_036873895.1 Parotocinclus cabessadecuia | reverse complement strand
TGTGTGTGTGTGTGTGTGTGTGTGTGTGTGTGTGTGTGTGTGTGTGTGTGTGTGTGTGTGTGTGTGTGTTTGGCCTTATAAACTTTTGAGTGTCCTCCTCTTAAGCTCCCACACTGTTGTGGGTAAAAGACTTTGTTTTAGGAAGAAAGAACAAGTCATGCTGAGAGGAAAAAAATAAACAAAAAAAAAAACCTAGTGTGCACGTCTACACGAGTGTAGATTCCCAATGGGAATCTGGAAATCAACAGACTTTTTGCACCACGCATATATACACAACAGCACACGCATACGTAGATCTGATCATGTTTTTTGCAAATCTTTTTCTACTAATTGAAGTGGAATGGTTCTCATTGCCAGATACACACAACACCCAGAGGCCGGTCTAACTCTGTAGTCTCTAATCAGAACCAGTTCTGTCTTTCTTCTCATTACTTCTTTTTTAAGCATTAAAATACATCCAAATGTGCACATGCTGCTGTCTTGCTGTATTTTCTTCCCTCCTTCACATGTTCTGAAAGAGATAGTTAAATGAAATTTTGTGGCTGACCAGTCAAGGGAGCAACCAATGGCAACATAGCAGCATAGATTCTCACAGACAATGGCGCTTTTATGCTGTGATTGCTAGTCATGGCTGATTGCTAGTCACGCCATCCTTTAATTGCAGGCAAAATGCCTGTCAGTGCACATTTGTCGACTATATTTAGTTATACGATTAAAAGCAGAATGATGAAAATAGCTTGCAGACTAATAATAGAAGTTTGTTCATTTATTAATATGCAGAAGGACAGATATTGAACCCTTGCAGGCAGAATTCATGAGGACAGGAATTAAGTGTACTGAAAGCACAGAGATGGCTGCAGGGAAGCTGCTGAGGACATTACAGCCTTTCATTCCCTGCGAGTGCTCAAAGATTGTCACATGGCTAAAGCAAGGGGGAATCTCCCTGACTTGCTTGTAGTCAGGAGAGCTTCAGCGTCTTTTCACGTTTCATATTCAGCTTCAGGCTTCCTAATGATCAGCAAATCAAGTAGTGACGGTGCTGCTCTATGTGGTATTTATGTACATATTTATTTAAATGTGAGTGCATTTTTTTGACTCCTAAAGCTGGCCAGATGTTTAGTGGGGGCCTTCCGCCAGAGGTTTGGGCACCACTGCTGAAATGACATTTGGCTGATTTTTATTAATGAAAAACATTAATACACTCTCTTAAAGGAACAAACTTAAATAGCTCTACAATGTTAATGAATCAATACCAAGCCAGTTAACCATAAACGTAGCCGGTCAGGTCATCATGTTTGAGCATTTTGACAACGTCATAAATAAACATTCTTTCAAAAGTATTTCCGGTTTTAGGCTGATGGTTTGGGTTATGACACATGGAAAATGACATACAGTATAGTGAGTTAAATACGTTAATTCTAAAATGACTTGATCTTTGATTTGATTGACACTGGATAGTCCTTGCATTTATCGTGATAAATTATCATTTATCTTTATCATGAGTGGACATGTGGGTGCGTTTAACTGCATTAACTCCATTATGGGAAATGACCCGTTTACATCACATAATAGAGTCATTAAAGAGTGCATACAGTGGGGAGGAAAAAGTATTTGATAAACTGTCAATTTAGCAAGTTTTCCCACTTCCCACCTGGAAAGGATGGAGAGGTCTGTCATTTTTATCGTAGGTACGCTTCAACTGTGAGAGACAAAATAGCAACAAAAAAAAATCACGTTGAATGATATTTAAATAATTAATTAGCATTTTATTGTATGAAATAAGTATTTGATACAATAGAAAAGCAGAACTTAATATTTGGTGCAGAGACCTAACTAATTTGCAATTACAGGGGTCAAACATTTACTGTGGTTCTTGACCGAGTTTGCATACACTGCAGCAGTGATTTCGTTCTTTCAGTCAGATCGTTCAGTCAGCTCTCTTAAGGTCATGGACCAGGTCCTCCTGTGTAGTTCTGGGCTCATTCCTGACCTTTCTCAGAATCGTCTTTATCCCATGACGTGAGATCTCGCACAGATCACCAGATTGAGGAAGACACAGTCATCTTGTGTTTCTTTCATTTTCTAATAACTGCACCAAGGGTTGTGTACTTCTCACCAAACTATTTACGTATTGTCCTGTAGCCCATCACCGACTCGTGCTGGTCTACAATTTTGTCCCTGGTGTCCTTAGACAGCTCTTCGGTTGCGGGCATGGTGGAGAGGTTGGAGTGTGATTGATTGAGTGTGTGGACAGTTGTCTTTTATATACGGCTACAAACAGGTGTAAATAATACAAGTTATGAGTGCAGAATAGGTGAGTTTCTTAAAGAAAAACTAATAGGTCTGTGAGAGCCAGAAATCTTGCTGGTCAGTAGGTGATCAAAGACTTACATGCAGTGCAATGCAAAATACTTATTAAAAATCATACAATGTGATTTTCATGTTTTTATTTATTATTATTATTATTATTATTATTATTATTATTATTATTATTTAAGATTCTGTGTTTCGTAGTTGAAGGGTACCTACAATACAAATTAGACCTCTCCATTCAGTGTAAAAGAGTCTAAAGAGTCTGATCTATGGGCTAATTTTGGAGTGCGGTATGTTTCACCACAGTAGTTTGGAATGGCAGGGTAGTGGCACCTATGGCCCAGTGGTTAGCACTGTTGTATAGACACTCCTTCAGTTAATGATTGTGTGGAGTTTGCTTGTTCTGCTTGGGAGTGTGTAGGTGTACCCCATGTACTCATCTTCCCTCCCACATTCCAAAAACATCTACAGTGCCCAGTGTGAATGAGCAAGCGTGTGCATGTGCCCTTTGATGGACTGGCACCCTCACTATGGTTGGTTCCCAACTTGCACCCTGTTCTGTCATTTACCTCAGCCCTGAGGCAATCCAGTATGTTGATATAATGTGTAACAATAAAAAAAGATCAGGTCAGATTGTGCTTAAATGAAAACAAATAATAATTGGAAAAAAGAACGAAATACAAGATGCGTGCATAGTAAATATTTTAAGGGTTTTATATAAAAGGCTAAATCAGAAGCATGCTACAACAACAAAAACAGTCTCAAACCTCTTTAAGCGATTATTTCTGAGATCTAATAAATCCACCACTTTATATTCATAAATGTTGGCCAAACCAGATTTTATTTTTATTTTTTTCCCAAAAAGGGAAAAAGGCATTTTTAATAGATTTATGGTTGACTATGGTATGAGTTGTGCCAAGTTCTATTCTTCCTCCTAAAGGTTAATCTTTAGTCTTTAGTGTTTGCCGTATGTGCTTTTCTTAGTTTCGTGTGATTTTATGTGTCTCATTTAAGAAATCATGAGCAGCATTCACTGTGAAAGCGAAGACCTTTAGGAAGATATTATGGGGATTTTTGGTACACATGGTAGGAATTAATTTGCTCAGTCACAGCACCACAAAAAGGAAATGTCCTGTACCTTTCAGATCTTCATTCATTTCCTTAAAGTAGAATGAAGAGTACTTTTCAACTTAAACGTTAAATTATATTTGTGGTAAGAAAAGGTCAGTATTTTATCTTGCTTCAAATGGCGATCCTTAAAACGGTCTTATAATTTCCGGCTTACGTGCCTACCACTAACTGTAGAGTATCCAACAAAAATGTATGAGAAAGCTTTGTAATTTGCAGGGAAATTGAATTTCTCCCTGTTTACTGTAGATCGAAGCCATTTCTATAAAACATAGCCGGGTTGCTACAACAAAGGCGAAATTATAGTGAGCAGTTTTCCTCTGTGAGCATTCCCAACACTTAATAAATGACTTTTCTTTTGCACCGTGTTGACCTAACGACTCGGGGGCGAAGACGAGCTGCGCCGTGCCTGTGCCGATGTGCAGTGGAGCACAAAGCTGCAGCTGCACAACGGCCATTTAGCGCACGTTACACACGAAGCTAGCTGATGTGCGACAGGTGGTCAGACGCATAAACAGGTGTAAGAGGGACCATTAGGGTCACCACTTGCACAAACATTTATCTGCCCATACAGTCGTCCGTCTAACCAACCATCCATCCATTCATTTCCCCACCCCATTGCTCTTAGTGAACTAGTGCAGAAACCTCGTGTGCTCACCCTTTGACCTACTACGTGTGATAAAGCAGGTATGACTTTTTCTGCTGATCTCTACGGTTTCCTATGTTAGAGCTCAGGCCGGCATATGGGTCTCCGAAGCTGCTCACATGTGAAGGTGCTTAGACAATTCCTAACATCTTAGGCCTGTTACAAAATAGAAAATGTTGACTCATTTCACAGTATGAGAAAGCCTTAAATATCAATTGGAAATTTTAAGGGCAGTTATTTTATTCCAAAAGTAAATCTTTAGAATACTTTCAAAGCAAAGCTGGCTGTCTAATTGCTCGTTTCTGGTTGGCTGGCAGGTGATCTGGCATTAAGATCTGGTTAGAACTGTAGCTGTGCTGGAGTTTAACCATTGCAACAAACATAGCTAACGGCTCTTACCAGACCAATATGTATGTAATGGACACTGCTGGTTCAATGCTTCTGGGCTGCTCATTAGAAGGTTGTCCAAAGTCTTCATCACTGAAGGTGGATCCACTTCCAGTCTGGTGCCTATCCCAGACAACACATGTCACAGGCAGGTCATCACAATGCTGATAGGGATCATTGTAAACACCCTGATGGACAATCCCCAACCTGTGGAACTGTGGTAGCCTAGCAGCTAAGGAACTGGACTATGAACCGGACGGTCCTGAGTTCACACCCAGTCTGAAGAGCTGCCACTGTTGGGTCCCTGAGCACAACCCTTAACCCACATTTGCTTGCATTGCAACACTGTATCAGTTATAAGTTGTTCTAATTAAGGATCTGCTAAATGACTTACAGCATTACCATGACATGACTAAAGACCCTTAAAAACATTTAATTTCATGTGTATAACAAAGTAAGAGTTATCAAACAAATGCAATTCTGGATATGGTTAAAAAATGTATTTCTTTAATTGGAAGAACCGAGTACTTAAGCACACCTGATTTGCAGCATGTTTGTTTGTATGCTAAATGGAGTGAATAAATTGTAGGAGCTCTTTATGCACTGGTAAAGATAACGGCATGTATTAAGAAAACAACCCTGCTGTCCTGCACACAGAATTTTTGCATACGTTATGAAAGTTAGAAAAACTGTCCAGTCTGTATGTGTTGTTAGTTACATGACTTTTGGTTCACTGTTGAGAATGTCAGTGTGAATCCTGAGCAAACCAGGACTAACGCTTGACAAAGCATCATTTTGTGCTCTGGTCCGGACCAACCCAACCAACCGAACAACAGGTAAATGCTATTTAATGACCATCTGATCAACGTCTGACCACTAATAACTGAGCTCTGAAAGGTTCAAATAAATTCTAACTGGATAGAATGTTCTCTCTTTTAACCCAGGACATTGCAGCTATAAATAGCTAATCACCCCTTTACCCAATCAGCTGGATTCATGAGCAGAGGAAGGAGAGTTTAAGGTGCACAAGCAAGTATATGGGCTCGCTTGCTTTAGCTTGGGTTTGCAGTAAAAGTTGTTCTTACTTTGGCTGATGTGTTTTGGGGTATTTTTCTACAGGTTATTTGTGTGTGTATGACATTGCGCTGCTTATTTGTAACAATAGTGTGTGTAAGTACATGTGCCTGTCCTACTGAGAGTAGTACTCATTTGCTTGTATTCCTATTACTTGTATAATGTCTGTGTAACTACAGTCTATAAACTGATTCACATTCACTTTGTGACTTTGTCTCGCTCTCTCGATTATCTTCTGTGCTGTTTGTAATACTGTCTATTGATTCATTTTTTTTTTCCATCAAACCAAAGTGTCCAAAGTATTTCGTACCGTCTCCAGTGTTACAGCTTTCCCCTAGAAAGTATTGTGAACAGTACATTATGATATCATCGCTGATGTTCTTGAGAATTTCCATAAATTAAAATGCAGTGACATTAGTGATACTGTGTGGACGAAAGTAAAATCATGTTTATAGTTCCGATTTACACAACAGTAACATAAGACTATGTGACCAGTCAGTAACCCGTTTCACAGAATATAATGTAGCCGTTAAATGCCGCATAACTTTACAAGTACTATTTCAGCCTTAGAGACACTAGTTGACCTAATGTAATGTAAAGTATTTGGAATGTGAGAGGAATCCATGCAACATGGAAATTCCACACATACAGCAGCCGGACCATGATTTTACACAGGTCTATAGAGATGTGTGGTGAGTAGTAATAACCACTGTGCCATCCTAAATGCATACCGTGAAGTATAGAAGGAAATCTTTTGAAAGGAAACCAAAGTTAAAAAAAAAAAAATAGCATATCATCCACGTTAAAGAAAAAACTGTTGTGGCTTGTTTGCTGACTAGGTAAAATGGTCACATTTGTGGATTATGAATAATGGTGAATGCACAGCAAGTTTTATTTGAAATCTCTATTTGCTGTATTAACCAAGGTGCTGGATTTGTGCTTTCCTGGTTGCTTGAATCACCTGCTTCTAAAATCGTAAAGATAGAGGGTAGGTCAGGGTAAAAATATCTTCCTGATTACTCATACATCAGATGTCTGTAAAACATTTAGCCTTACTGATTGCACAGTTATAGGACAGGAAGTAGTAACTCATTCAGTCGCTACTGGACTTTAACCAGGTCTGTGCTGAAAATGACACCAGCTGGCTTCTTTGGTTTCTTTGTTGATTTCTCTCACAAACCCTTTGACTTTATTGATCGTTACAAAGTAAAAAACAGAGCAGCAGTCAGTGCTCTTCACATGGTTGAGATACCAGGCTGAAGTAGAGATACAGATGTTCCTATCTGCTCAATTCGTTTCTCTTTTTTTTTTTAATCTTGGGAAGTCTTTTTTTGCTGGAATTTACTGCCACAGCCAAATGATTAAACGCCTATTGTGTGGTTAATCTTAACACCTAAGTCCCCTCTCCCAGCATTAATCCTATCAGAACAAAAAGGGTAGTTATGCAACCCTCACACTCTAGTTACTGCATGTCACATGTAATTGAGGATCTCATTCAAAAATGTGTTCTGTATTTTTAGCTATACTCTGAACAATACAGAGTTAATGGGATTGTAGTATGATTGTGTTATGGCTGAGTAAAATGACCAGTCTTTGTACAGGCCAGTTACAATGCAATGCAGAAATACAGTAAATATAAATAAAATAAGTTAAGGTTATTTAAGATTTCAATGCAAATATGCTTTCACTAATGCAGGATTTAGTCCATTTTAATCGACCCCTGATGCTTTTACCTGCTTTATGTGATTCATTTAGGCAGCTGAGAAGGCAGCAGTCGCGCACCAAAATAACCGACTCCAATTGAAACCCAATGACAAGAAGATTCAGCACACATTAAACCCAAATGCAGAAGAAACTCAAAACCTTACAAACCCTTTGTTTTTCCAGTCAGATACATTGTTTTGGGTTCTCATCAGCTCTGGAGTCTATCCCATCAGAGTACAGGGTATACCATAGATACCAAAGGTCTGGATCATGGTCACTGTTACACACCAGTCTGTAATCCCCAAACCAGCTTGGCCTCTCTCGGACACAGGAACCCCACATAAATAGAATAAATAGAATTTAAAGGGACATAACTGCTGTACCCATTTGTTTGTTAATCATAATTTGGGACACAGGTGTGCATAAGCGATACCAAATCCATGTGACAGAGGCAGCCTAGTGTCCAAACAGTACGACTACCTCTCATGGTTGCAAATATGCTTTAATATATAATTAATGCAAAACTAGCCAACTCAAAAAGTAATAAACCTGTAACCACAGTTAAAATGTAATCCAATTATACGTGGATAAAAGGGATCTGGCAATAGTTTCTAACAACACACTGCTTCTAATTTACACCTGGTCTGTGAGGAGGGACAGTAAAACTTACCTTCATTTGCTAATTAAATGATTACCAAATCAAACAAAATATACAATTTGCCCTATTGCAGACTTACTGGCCAAGTATGAGGGTGTTACGGGCACTGTGTGTATTTCGCAAAGCACAGCGTACTTCGCTATTATACATAACACACGGTCTGACTTTGCAAGCAAAGTGGGCTTGTATACATGTCTATACAGATAAAGCTAAATCAAACAAAGTTGGGACATTATGGAAAATGCATATAAAAATACAGCGAATCTTACATTTACTTTAACTTGTATTTCATTGCAGACAAAATAACTGAGATATTTCAGGTATTGTCTGGTCAACTTAATTTAATTTGTTAATAAACATTCACTCCTGCATTTCAGGACTGCAACGCATTTTAATGAAAGTTAGGATGGGCGCAATTTAGAGCTAATTTTAAAATGAATAATAATGATGTGATTTCAAACAGGTGATGTCACCAGGTAATCATGATTTGGTACAAAGCATCATCCAGGAAATATCATGAGCAAAGATGGCCAGTGGATTTCTAGTTCTCCAGATCTCTAGAAAATCAGGCAAGCAAAGTTTAAAAAAAAATGCTTCAAAAATTAATCCCTGTAACATATTCATTCAATTATACAGTTCTAGTAGGTTCTGGTATCCCATTAATCATATATTCAGGGTATTGGGAAGATATGCAGGGTCCCCAGGGTTTATTAACTGAGTCATGACTCAATGAAAGTTTACCAAAAAGACTGAGATCTCAAGACCAGATACATATCCATAATTGAGAACTTCTACCCTCATAGTGTTTCTCATACTACTTTCCATTTTGTACAGTTCACTGTCTAGTATCATTGTAGTCATGTTATAAGCTCCACTGGAAGAACAACTCTTGTTTTAATTCTTTGGCCTTCTAAGGGGTTGAAAAGGGTGGAAACAGGTATATAAAACATATTACTGTTAAATCCCATTATCCAAACTCCTGTTGGTTGAATTCACATTTTCACAACATCTTTTTTGAATCATCTAACTGATCATTGATATGCTTTAGACAGGTAAACCTTAAACCTTACTGGGCCTAAGCACATTGCAGAAAGACTGATTGTGTGCCCAGAATGTAAATGAAGCATCCTACTAGAGAGGGATTCAACCTGGGACCTACAGCACCAGAAGCTGAAGTGTTAATGATCTCGCCAGTAACAAATGGCAATAAAAATTAATAAAAGAAAATATAAAATGGAAGGAGCAGAGGTTTTGATCTTGGTTTTATAGAAGGAATGCTGTTAGATTTCAAATTTGTTTTGATATATATTCTTATTTAGGCATCAACAGCCAACCACATTCGATAGAGTACAACTTGTGTAGTAAATAGTAGTGTAAAATGGAGAGAGAGAGATGAAGCATGATGAAGCTTTTAATACGCTGACAGCTACCACGAGAGCCAACCCAAAAGTACATAATACATAATAATACAAGCAAGATACAGGTTCAGGTACACAGCATATGAGTGGACAACACATTTTTGTACAAAAACAAACTGAGAAAAATCAGCATGTCAAAAAAAAATGTGAAAGCAATGAGGAACGCAAAGTTCCCCCTAAAATGAACTAATTACAGTTTGAAGCATAGTGAGTAAGATTATCTAATGTGCCATGAAACACTGGGACACAATGTGCCTGTGAACATGAATAAGGATTATGGGCGTTACTGGCCCAATGAAGCGCAGCTCTTTTTGACTTCATTGTTTGATTATTCATTACTCTGTCAGAGCAGCAGATGCCCAGGATTCAAAGGACACAGAAATGAAGTTAAAACACTTAATGTGTTTATAAACACAGCTATCTTATTAAAGGTGAGTAATCCCGTAATGCTTTTGGTTAAACTGTTTCAACAACACAAAGCACACAGCTTACACTTTTGATTATTTTTAAATGACTCCTCTGACATACTAAATTCATGAGTGCACACCTGTGTACATGTACTATTCATTAGGTGTAGTGTGACATCTGGGAGATCTGTTATTCCACTAGGCAGGAATGATTCAGCAATCATACACATGTACACACATTTGTTACCCTTTGAGGATTAAGGATGTAGTATTTTTACACTTTTAATGAGGTCAGTATGTCAACTGATAAAAAAATACATATATTATATACATTATTTGTATGTACTGGCCAAAAGTTTTAAGAATGGCACTGATTTTGGTTTTCACAAAGATTGATGATTGTTTCTTTTAGAAACTTTTGTCAGATGTTATTACAACACTTACATATGCATTCAGTTTAAGATGATTGTGTAGAATAAGTTGATCCTTCTTCTTGAAGACTTCTGCAATTCGCCTCTGCATGCTGGATATCAGCTTCTGGGCAACATCTTGAATTATGGCAACCCATTCTTGTCTAATCAGTGCTTGGAGTTGGTCACAGTTTCTAAGTTTTTGTTTGTCCACCCTCTTTTTGACCACGGGTACTCAGTGGGATTAAGATCTGGGGAGTTTCCTGGTCCAAAACTTGTACAATGTTTTGTTTACCGGGCCATTTGGTTATCACTTTTGCCTTGTTATATGATGCTCCATCATACTAGAAATAGCACTGTTCATCTACAAATTGCTTCTGGAGTATTGGGAGAAGTTGCTCTTGGATAATGTTTTCATACCATTACTACCATTACAATCCCACACATGAAAGGATGCTTCACTGTTGGCATGACACAGGACTCATGTTAGCACTCACATTTTTCTTCTCAGGACAATCATTTTTTGAGAACAAACAAACAGTCTGAAGGGGCTACATCAGAGAAAATGACTTTACCCCAGTCCTCTGCAGTCCGATCCCTATACTTCCTGTCCTGTAGAATGTCAGTCTGTCCTTGATGTTTTCTATGATACAAGTGGCTTATTCGCTGCCCTTCTTGACACAAAGCCATCCTCCCAAAGCCTTTGTCACTTTTCTCACTGTGTGTTCAGATGCACTCTGCCATTACTGAGCAAGTTCTGCACTGGTGGTGGCCCAATCTCATAGCTCCATCCTCTTTAGGAGATGGTCCTGTCACTTTCTTGACTTTCTTGGGTGCCTGCAATTAAACCACTCCATTGAATATGATTTGGTCAATGGGAT
>JAYJMA010048424.1:0-11027 GCA_036873895.1 Parotocinclus cabessadecuia | reverse complement strand
TGACCTTTTGGACCACGATCTTGGAATGATCTTTGCCGGTTGTGAATTTCCTGCATTTGTACACGAGCTGTCTGACCGCGGATCGGTGGAGTCACCCCCACCCCGGTTCACATACTTTTACCGCTCCCACCTGTCCTATAATGGTGCTCCAGTTGCCTCCAATAAAATTCATTTGCTTGATCCGGTTCTCTCGAATCTCTGTTTGGGAATCCGATGATGTTTCAGCTCGTACGTATACAGAAGGTAACAACTTCACAAGGGTACACAAACTTTGGAGCATCGCTGTATCCGAGTGCTCTTGCTTTAAAGTAGTTTTAAAGAGGAAATGTAGTGTAGTAACGGTAGGTATCATAAAGGCCATGATTAGTCTCAGGATTCATTCCGATCGCTTATCACGCCGTTCTTCTGTTGCTTCTAACTGAAATAGAAGTAACGAGAAGCTTTAAAATTGTATTAGGATCGTATAAAGTATGCAGCCATTCGGCCCAGGCGGCCAGTTTACACCCTGTTCATGATTAAGAGCGCGCTTAATAACCTGATCGTCTCCTTTATATGAACTTTATGTTCCATTCTTCATAGTTTCATTTTACTAAGGTTTTTCCATGAGTTCATTTCCAACAGTATTTAGTTTTAACATTTGTTGCTACTTGCAGTTCATTCATTAAAGCGACCACTTATCGAAAAACATTTTAGGCTGTTTAATTTTAAACGGACCGCATTCTAGTTGAATTATTTGCGCGCGTTATATAAAAATAATTAAGAGCGCTAATCCTATTTCATTTATGTTAGTCTGTTTAGTTCAGTAATTTAATATAAAATGCGAACCTTTCGATAGTAAATGCCTGAATTACTCACAGTGACCACGCAAAACAAACGTTTTTTAACCGGTTTTACAGCTTCAGATAAAAAAAAAATATTAAAATACACTATATGGACAAAAGTATTTGGACACCTACACGCGACGCTAGTCTAAATTTACAGGCATTAATATGGAGCTGCTCCTCTGTTGCACTCTTCTGAAGGATCTCTTCTGGATTCCTGTGGGATTTTTGGACTGTGTCTGTGGGGATTTATCCAGAGGGGCATTTAGAATCAGACGCTAAATGCTTCTTCCATTTTTTAATAGCAGTGGAATGGAAAAAAGGAAGGAAAGAAGCAAAGCAAGACGCAAAGAGAGACAGAGTCCCAACTGCCCCTAACTCCCTCCAGTTATTTCCCCCAAAGAAGGATAGAATCAAATAAAGAAGGTTATAATAAAAATAAATCAATTTAGCCAAAAGAAGGAAAGAAAGAAACAACAATAGAAAGGAAAAAGGAAAGAAAACAGAAAGAAAGTAAAATGGAAGAAGAAAAGACCCCCAACCGCCCAAGCTTCCCCCGAAGAGGGAAAGAAACAAATAAAGAAGAAAATCTATTTAAAACGGAAGAAGCAACAAGAAACAACAATAGAAAGGAAAAAAGGAAAGGAAAAGAGTCATTACAACTGGAAAGTTTACGAAAAATAGAAAGAAAATTGCATGACTGTAACTCTGCAAAAATATTAAGAATTCATAATAATAAATTGAATAAAAACACCTTTTTTTTGGTTTTTATCTTCCTGTAGCTGTCAGTAAAACCTCTCTAAGTTAGGATTATACTTTCCCTCGTCGTCTAACGGAGTGACTGAAAATATCAACATGGTTTAAAGAATGGTCTAACATCGACTCTGAATAAGAGAGAATAAATCTGGTTTTAAAGAAGCATTTTATTTGTTATTTACCATGAAATACTGACTTGTGTGTGAATAAATCATAAAAGTAGGACTTCCATGGATCTTAAATTCAGTTGGGTTTATTTCGACAGCGTTTTGAGAAAAAAGAAAACAGCTTTTAAAAAACCCCAAACAAACAAATGCCAAATAGAAAGAGTGTTGCGTTATTTAGAGTAAGATAATAAAAGTATTCGGAACAGACAGCATGTTTTTCTTTATTCCTCGTTCATCATTCTACCTTACATCGATCTATCACAACCCACTAGCGCCCCCCAGTGTCCTGGATTCTTAACAACGCATTTACTTTGAACATATTCATTAACACTTTGCATACAGACACAACAAAGAGGAATTTGGAAGCAATCCAAAGCACTGTATGAAATTATTTTTAAAAATTGTAGCAGCTGATATATTCGGTTTATAATCACTGGTCTTAAAACGACACAAACCCGAACCTAAAAGCAGTTCCTCTTAGGGCCGGAGGAACAGAACCGGTTCCAGGTCCTCTTCAGCAGCTTTACTTTTTCTTCTTGAGGCGCTTGAAAGGAGAATCTCCGAGGTTCGTCAACATACGGACTTTTTTGACAAATTTTCGGACGAACGTCACGATGTTGAAGAACAGGGTCACGATGAACCGAACGAGCGTAATGACTGTGAAGGGTAGCTTCACCAGGAACCACGTTATCTTAAGAATAAATCCAAGCAGAGAGATTATAAAGGGCAGGAACAAGAACCCAATGAGAACCACCACAGCGCACTTAAGCACGAGGAGCAGGACCACAGAGGTACCGGGGTTCAGAAACAGGAAGTCTAAACAAAAAAAGAAAACCATATTGATTAATATGGATATGACAGATCTTTATAATATGCATATAATCTTTATGTAAACCCACTCATTCCAGGAGCAGCAGAAAAAACATTATACAAGCCGTCCAACACACCCAGAGCGACGCCCGTGGTGTCCGATATCACCGTTAGTGCACTTCCTACAGTCTGAGTAAAAAAAACAACAACAACAACAAGAGGAAAAACGGAAACATTAAAATGTGTTTAGTGAATCGTACATCTGCATCCTGCAATATATAAAGAAAGAAACAGAAAGAAGGAAGGAAATATAGAAAAGGAATGTTAGACAGGAAATAGTGAATGAAAGGAGAGGAGAGAGAATGAAGGAACTAAAGGAAGAAAGAAAAAAGAAAAAGGGAAAGAAATATCAAAAGAGAACGATGGGATGGGAAGGAACAAGAAAGAAGGAAATAAATGTGTAAAAGTGGAAAAAAGGAAATAAATATAGAAGGAGAACGACAGGACAGAAAGGGAATGGTGGATGAAAGGAGTAAAGAAGGAGCAAAAGAAAGAAAGAATTAATTAAAAGAGGAAAGAGAAAAGAAAGAAGGAAAGAACATAAGGATTTGAAAAAGGAACAGAAATAGAGAACGATGGAAAGGGGGAAGGAAGAACGAAAGAACTAAAGAGAGAAAGAAGGAACGTAAAGATCGAAAAAGGAAAGAAACTGCCCCCATACCTTCCCCCAAAAGAGAGAACGAAAGAAATTGAGCAGTTGTATTTTGGAGCCATTTTCTAGATCATCATTATTGTAAAAACAGTTATAGTTATAAAATCACAGTTATCCGATTATTACCTAAAGACGAAGGTTACTCACGCTCAGCACTGAATCCACAGTCTGAGGACCGAGTACAGATCCCAGGTACGCTTGGGGGTCCCGAATCAAGTCACTGGTGCCCGCTTTCACGCTTTGCCACACCGTTTCAAACGTGGAACAGCTGGCACGAGCTGGCGTGTGCAAAACCAGGAGCAGTGTGAACGGAATGCCATGATAAAGCTCAGGACAGTTCAGGGTTCGAGATCAAAACCTGTAAACGTCCTGCAGCCCGAGAGCAAAGACCTCGAGTGCAGCTCAGAAATTCAGTAGAATGTTCATGTAGAAGCTTCAGGTATCATTCTGTGGAAATGATTTACCGGTTTCCAGTAAAGCTCAAATTACAGAGCTTCAGCATTCAGGCATGATGTGGATCAGATCATACAGAGAGCCCTAATCGATTATTTCTGGCAACCCGGCTAAAGATAAAGAAAAATTAGTTATAAGAAACTGCAAGAAACCAAAACAAGCCATCACTTATTTATTAGGGACCCGAGCGCCCCATAAGCCACCCCTGCACTGCTGCTTCTGACCAGAGAGGGCGGCGATAAACAAAATCACCATTACTGCCCTTCCTACAGTCTGATAAAGAAACAAGAACAAACTATAAGGATTCAGATCTGCCCCTAACCTCCCCCAAGCAAGGAAAGAAATTCATTCATAATGTCAAGAAACAAGGAAGGAACAATGGGGAAAAAAAAGAAACAAAGACCCTCAAATGACCCAAACTTCCAACAGTTATTCCTGCAAAGGAAGCAAAGAAAGCTGAAAAGAAAGAATAAATGAAATAATGATAGAAAGGAAAGAGCAAAAAGCAAAGAAGCTAAAAAAGAAAGAAAGAAAGAAAGAATGAGCAACAGAAAAAAGAAAGGAAGAAAACAAAGAAAAAAGAAAATGAATGAAGTAACAGATGAATGAAAGAAAGGAGAAAAAGAAAAAGGGAAAGAAAGAAGGAGCAAAAGAAAGAAAATAGAAAATGAAGGGAGGAACAGATGAATGAAAGAAGGAGCAAAAGAAAGAAAGGAAAGAAAAAGAAAGGAAAAAGGAAAGAAAGAAAAACGGAAAGAAAGAAAGTAAGAAAAAACGGAATGAAAGAAAAGAAAAAAGGAAAGAAAGAAAGAAAGAAAAAAGAAAAAAGGAAAGAAAGAAAAAAGGAAAGAAAGAAAGAAAGAAAGAAAGAAAGAAAGGAAAGAAAGAAAAAAGGAAAGAAAGAAAAAAGGAAAGAAAGAAAGAAAAAATGCAAGAAAGAAAGAAAGACAGAAAGAAAGAAAGAAAGAAAAAAAGAAAGAAAGAATGAGCAAAAGAAAGAAAGAGCAAAAAAGAAAGAAGGAGAAAAAGAAAGAAAGAAAAAAGGAGCAAAAGAAAGAAGGAGCAAAAAAGAAAGAAGGAGAAAAAGAAAGAAAGAAAAAAGGAAAGAAGAAAGGAAAGAAAGAAAGAAAAAAGGAAAGAAAGAAAAACGGAAAGAAAAAGAAAGAAAAAAGGAAAGAAAGAAAGAAAAAGGAAACAAAGAAAGAAAAAAGGAAACAAATAAAAAGAAAGAAAGAAAAAAAGGAAAGAAAGAAAGCATGAGCAAAAGAAAGAAAATAGAAAATGAAGGGAGGAACAGATGAAAGAAAGAAGGAGCAAAAGAAAGAAAGAGCAAAAAAGAAAGAAGGAGAAAAAGAAAGAAAGAAAGAACGAAAGAAAGAAAAAAGGAAAGAAAGAAAGAACGAAAGAAAGAAAAACGGAAAGAAAGAAAAAAGGAAGGAAAGAAAGAAAGAACGAAAGAAAGAAAGAAAAAAGGAAAGAAAGAAAGAAAAAAGGAAAGAAAGAAAGACAGAAAAAGGAAAGAAAGAAAGAAAAAAGGAAAGAAAGAAAGAAAGAAAAAAGGAAAGAAAGAAAAAAGGAAAGAAAGAAAGACAGAAAAAGGAAAGAAATAAAGAAAGAAAAAAAGGAAAGAAAGAAAGACAGAAAAAGGAAAGAAAGAAAGAAAGAAAGACAGAAAAAGGAAAGAAAGAAAGAAAGACAGAAAAAGGAAAGAAAGAAAGAAAGAAAAAAGGAAAGAAAGAAAGTTAATAAAGGAAAGACAGAAAAAGGAAAGAAAGAAAGAAAGACAGAAAAAGGAAAGAAAGAAAGAAAGAAGGAGCAAAAGAAAGCAAAAGAAACACAGCCTCTCCCCAAGCGTTTAGGATGAAGTTCTGGATTTATATTATCTGCTCTCTTCCACTTTCATTTCTGTGCATTTTACAAATTCAGCCAAATTCCCAGTAACGTTGAACAAAGTCGAAATATAAAGTAATGCTTTTTAAAACAGTGGAAGAGAAATGAAAACAGTAAGTTAGTATTGATCTCCTAGTGTAAAAACTGTGGCGCGTGGGCTTTTGTAAAAAAAAAAAAAACACACAAAAAAAAACCCCCACAAAAAAACAGTTCTTTATTTTTATTTTCAGCGTGAGGTGAAACTACTTTACCAAAAAGTCATTGTTTTTATCGCTATACGCAATGCACAAGCTCGCGCTTCCTGTACAGGGAGTAACAATGGCGCCACCTAGAGAATTAGACGCCTATGGCACGAGAAAATATTGTAACATTTTATTTCTATAACGGTTTCAAACCAGGAATCGGTGGGTGGCACCGCTGCCTCACAGCGCGGCGAGACCAAAGTCCGAAGATATGCGTGGTGGGTTAATTGGCGTCTCTAAAGTGGCCCGTAGTGCGTTACTGTGTCTGTGTGCCCTATGACGGATTTGGGTTTTGGACCTAGGGTTGCTCCCGGAGTTGCCGTGTGGGAAAGGTAATGGATGGAAGGTTCTAACCCCAAAAATAAATTTAAAAAAATTCTAAAAAAAACAAAACAAAACAAAACAAAAAAACCCCAACTGATTCAAATCACCGTTTGTAAGTTTGTGTGTGGGTATAAAAACGGTTTAGAACGTCTGAGTATTATTTTGAACCAGCGCTCTCTCCGTACATGTCTCTCTACCCACAGGTTTAACGAAGTGCTTTGCCCGTTTTAAAAATGAGGCCAAAATAAATTAAATAAAAAAAAAAAAAAAAAAAACAAAAAAAAAAGGGGGCAAAAAAAAAAACCTGGAAAACAAAATAATTTATTGCATACATAATTCAATATAAGGCAGTCGTTTAAGGCCGTCGCTTCGACGTTCCGGTGTCCCGCTTTTGACTCGTGGCCCGGCTGCTGCCTGTGTGGAATTTGCATGTTCTCCAAGCGTGGGTTTTCTCTCTGTACTCTGGTTTCCTCTCATGTTCTACAAGGACGACACCCTGAAATGACCTGTTTGAGCACTGTAACAAAAAACACCAATCCCTCAGAGCATGTATAGCACACCATAAAATACACACACACACACACACACACACACACACACACACACCACAAAAAAACCAAACAAAAAAAACAACGAAATCCTAAAATCCTACTCAAACAGAAACAGGCACCTCCACCTTCCCCTAAATAGCATTTTCGCGAGCCAGTTCTGGAGAAACTCTGCATTTTCTCATCCAAGACCCACTCTGGAAACGTCAGAACATCACAAAGCTGAAGCAGTTCCTCTCTGGGACCGTGGATCAGTCCTCCTTCCAGTCCAGTCCAGTCCAGTCCAGGTCAATCCGTCTTCCTCTCCATCTCTTTTAGGCGTCTCTCTAGCACCTTCACTTTCTCCTCCAGGTGGGCGTTCCTATCCCGGCCAAAAGACGACGGGCCGATGCCCAGCAGCACACAGACGAGCACCAGTCCGGCCAACCTCATGGCTGTGGTTTCGACGCTCGCCCCGATATCGCTGACGATGAGCCCGAACGTAGCGACGGCGAAGGCCAGCTTCAGAAGGAACAGAGTCCTCCTGACAACACCTACAAGCAGTGAGAGGACCAAGGAGAGCAGCCAGTACCCAATCAGAGCCAGCAATGCCCACTGAACCACAAAGAGCAGGCCCTCGGGGGTAATGGGGTCGACCGACAGGTGGGCTGAACAACAAAGGATGTAATGAATGTTACGATGAGATATGCGAATCAGCGAAGTTAACATCGATCTTCAGGAATCGCGTTTACTCACCAATTCCAGACGTGTCAAGAAAATCAACGATCAAACCTCCCAGCAGGTTCAGACCTTGAGCCGCGACCTCGGACGACACCGTGACGGCGTTTCCTACGGACTGTTAACAAGAACAGGAGGGAAACATAAACACTAAAGAGGCGTCTGCTGAACCTAATATACTGTAGCTCCTGAATAAAACACTGCCCTCTGCAGGCAGCATGGAGGAACGGTCTCACCCAATACTTTGAGATACTGGCCAGTGTCCCTGGTTAATTAGGTTACCTTGAGCTGGAGATACTGGTACTCTGAGATCATCAAGGGATACCATGAGACGATAGCCCAAAGTGAGCAAGCCTAGGGTGACAGTGGCAAGGAGAACTTGAGAACTTGGTGGGACGGCCAAGACTCAAAAAGGGACCCGACCTGCTTTCGAGGTCTAAGCAAAATGCCATTGCAGGGCTGTTTTTTTTTTGGTTACGGATGAGTCGCCGCACTGAGAACAGATCCTACCTTGAGCCCAAAAAGTCCCCCTACATGGCCTCCTCACGGGACGAAAACACAAGAAAAAGGGCAGTGTTCTAAAAACTAGCAATGGCTACAGTGTTACAAGGCGAAAACCCAAGAGGTTCCCGCTGATCCGATTATGAGTTCGGGACTGTGATGGTCTAGTGGGTAAGGTACTGGACTATGGAGAAGGTCCAGAAGCTCCAGGGTTCAAATCCCACGGTTGGGTCCCCGAGCAAGGCCCTTTACCCATAACTGGAACTTGGATGAGATAGTCGCTCAGGATAAAGGAAATGAATGATCATAGTGGCGATAATAAAACAGAAAACCATCCCCGCAGTCATATTTCGAAATCGGGCAGAACGAACCGAACCAGCACTTTGAAAGAGAAACAAAACCGTAAACCCAAATCCGGGTTTTACTTACGGTCAGCACCGAATCCACCCTTTGTTTACCGAGCACCGACACCAGGTAAGCTCGAGCGTCCTGACTCAGGCTGCTGACGGCCGAGCTCGCGCTTTGCCACATCGTCTGAAATTCGGAACAACTTCCCCGAGCTGGCACGCGCAGAACCAAGAGCAGCGTGAACAAAAGCGATGCCATGAGGAAGCGAAAACGAAAGGCTCTGAAACTTTCTGCTTCGGTTTCCTTTCCGTTCAGGCTCGATCTCAAATTACAAACCAGTAAGGCGGATTAGACCATGTTTAGATCCCCTACTTAGTGCACTTCATCTCTGAAAAGCCAGCAGTTCAGGATAAAGCCTTCGAGTTCGCGTCACCTACGAGGAAGTCATGGAGGATCAAGGCTGCCAGAATTAATAAAAGATAAATAAATAAAGACTATAAAATAAAATAAATAAAAGTGTAAGTAAATGACTCAACAAAAGTAAAATGTTGATTAAAACTGTAAAAAACATTATCAGTGTCAAAATAAATAAATATACATAAAAATAAATATATTATAATATATAATAAATAATATATTACAATAAATAAATAAAATAAAATAAAGTGTAAGTAAATGACTCAATAAAAGTAATATGTTGATAAAAACTGTAATAGTCATTACCAATGACTAAATAAATAAATATGCATAAAAATAAATATATTATAATATATAACAAATAATATATTATAATAAATAAATAAATAAAACAAAATAAATACAATTGTAATAAATGACTCAATAAAAGTAATATGTTGATTAAAACCGTAAAAATGTTTTATCAGTGACTAAAAAAACACTAATATATAACTATATAATATTATAATATACAATAAATAATATATTATAATAAATACATTAAAAAATAAATAAATAAAAGTGTAAGTAAATGACTCAATAAAATTAACACGTTGATTAAAACTGTAAAAAGACACATAAATGACTAAATAAATAAATATACATACAAATAAATAAACGTTGCTATATAATATTATAATATATAATAATAATATAATCTATTAACATATAAAACCGTGCATGTATTATTATTATTATTATTATTATTATTATTTCCAAAAATCTGAATACGGTGTTACAGTGTTTACTGCTGTCACTTTGCATCCTGTGTGGAGTTGGTATGTTCTCCAAATGTCTGTGTGGGTTTCCGCCTACGTTCCAAAGACATGCGCTGGGTCAGTCAGGGTCTCTAAATAAAAGCAAACGCTTGGTCTCTGTTCTAGTGTGAGTGAGTTAACTGTAAAGCCATGTTAAGTGACTTTAGAGTAGCAAAAACAATGAACATTGAAGAAAATAGGGCATTTAAGCAGTCGTAAACAAACGTAGATCCCGTTTTGCTAGCTCAGGTGAAACCTTCATGCGCTGGTAGGAAAATAAAATGCTCAAGTTCTGAAAGTTTACTGTTACTTGTAGCACGTTTTAAATACACCCGTATAGTAGAAACAGAACGGAAATCTAAATTTCTTACTAATCGTCGTCCGTTTATTAGGAAATCTATGCTAATCTTTGTTGACGTCGGTTCGTTTTACACTGCATGCAATTCCATACTTCGCCACCAGATGCCGCCATACGCGTTACGTCCGCGTTGTTCGTTAATGGCGACATGGCGTTGCAATTATAATCAAGATATTAGCAAGTCGAAATCGACGTGGAAATCAAATATGCGCTATTACAAAAATAAATGATCAACACAGGTATTTTCTTATAATCCTAATAAAAAGTGATCGCTATGCCTGAAGCACGTAGTCTAGATACAGATATGATGTTAATAGGCTAGGTGCTTAATGTGCTAGTGTAAAGATGCGATTGGAAAATTAAAATCAGACTCCAAATGACAGTTTCTGTGAATAAAAAAAAATGCTCATTTAAGGCACAAAGGCCGACTCGTAGCGATGAAGCTAGTCCAAACACTCAAAGCCTCCTGTCTAATCTCTTTCTTCAGTAACTCAGTAAACTGTAGATCGTTTCTGGTTTCTCCCGGTCTTTCTCTTGAAGGATGAGGAGAGTTTGGAGAGAAGTCAGAGAGTTCTATGCTAGCTCGGGAATGAAGTTCCTCAGCTGTTCAGGGGAAGATCTCCTGGGATCCTGAACCTCCTACGCGTTTCTGCTTCAGCTTCTTCTCTAAAGCACTAACTGCGATCACTACAGCTTGTTTTGTTTGGCTTTTATACGCCTCAGAGGAAACAAGAGTTAGAAAGCGCCGACGTTTGTAAGGTTTAACAATGTGAATATCGACCCACAGTGGTGGATGGGTTTATGCAGGATGTGGAATGCGAGATTCCACCAAATGCATCCTGGATCTAATCACAATAAAATAAAATAAAATAACATAATAAAATAAATAAAATAAAATAAAATAAAATAAAATAAAATAAAATAAAAAATAACATAGTATTTTATAGAAAAAAATGATATACCACAATAATAATATAATTCATATATACCTTAATGTATAATATAATACATATAACGATAAATATAACAATAATAATGGTAATTAAACAAATTGTCATTTTGATAATATTTGATGTTATGATAATGAATGTTCTGATAAATGTAATAACGATATTAATAACAATAATAACGATCATAATGATAACAATGATGCAAGCAATAGTAAT